>CM065597.1:67066037-67368144 GCA_033119425.1 Bufotes viridis
CAAGATTCATAGTGTCCGCCAAAACATATATTTTGTTCTGGGGTGAAATTCAATTGCCAAAATAGCAATACCATAAATCAGTGGTTTCAGCTGTGGCTGGCAAAGTATAAAAGTGTCCGCCAAAACATATATTTTGTTCTGGGGTAAAATTCAATTCCCAAAATAGCAATACCCTGAATCTGGTGTCTTAGCAGTTTCAGGACAAGATTCATAGTGTACGCCAAAACATATATTTTGTTCTGGGGTGAAATTCAATTGCGAAATAGCAATACCCTGAATCTGGTGTCCCAGCTGTTGCAGGCCAAGATTCATAGTGTCCGCAAAAACATATATTTTGTTCTGGGGTGAAATTCAATTGCCAAAATAGCAATACCCTGAATCTGGTGTCCCAGCTGTTGCAGGCCAAGATGCATAGTGTCCGCCAAAACATATATTTTGTTCTGGGGTGAAATTCAATTGCAAAATAGCAATACCATAAATCAGTGGTTTCAGCTGTAGCTGGCAAAGTATAAAAGTGTCCGCCAAAACATATATTTTTTTCTGAGGTGAAATTCAATTGCCAAAATAGCAATACCATAAATAAGTGGTTTAAGCTGTGGCTGGCAAAGTATAAAAGTTTCCGCCAAAACATATATTTTGTTCTGGGGTAAAATTCAATTGCCAAAATAGCAATACCATAAATCAGTGGTATCATCTGTGGCTGGAAAAGTATAATAGTGTCTGCCAAAACATATATTTTTTTCTGGGGTGAAATTCAATTGCCAAAATAGCAATACCATAAATCAGTGGTTTCAGCTGTGGCTGGCAAAATAGCAATACCCTGAATCTGGTGTCCCAGCTGTTGCAGGCCAAGATTCATAGTGTCCGCCAAAACATATATTTTGTTCTGGGGTGAAATTAAATTGCCAAAATAGCAATACCATAAATCTGGGGTTTCAGCTGTGGCTGGAAAAGTATAATAGTGTCCGCCAAAACATATATTTTGTTCTGGGGTGAAATTCAATTGCCAAAATAGCAATACCATAAATCAGTGGTTTCAGCTGTGGCTGGAAAAGTATAAAACTGTCCGCCAAAACATATATTTTGTTCTGGGGTGAAATTCAATTGCCAAAATAGCAATACCCTGAATCTGGTGTCCCAGCAGTTGCAGGCCAAGATTCATAGTGTCCGCCAAAACATATATTTTGTTCTGGGGTGAAATTCAATTGCCAAAATAGCAATACCATAAATCTGGGTTTTCAGCTGTGGCTGGAAAAGTATAATAGTGTCCGCCAAAACATATATTTTGTTCTGGGGTGAAATTCAATTGCCAAAATAGCAATACCATAAATCAGTGGTTTCAGCTGTGGCTGGAAAAGTATAAAACTGTCCGCTAAAACATATATTTTGTTCTGGGGTGAAATTCAATTGCCAAAATAGCAATACCCTGAATCTGGTGTCCCAGCAGTTGCAGGCCAAGATTCATAGTGTCCGCCAAAACATATATTTTGTTCTGGGGTGAAATTCATTTGCCAAAATAGCAATACCTTAAATCAGTGGTTTCAGCTGTGGCTGGCAAAGTATAATAGTGTCCGCTAAAACATATATTTTGTTCTGGGGTTAAATTCAATTGCCAAAATAGCAATACCCTGAATCTGGTGTTCGAGCTGTTGCAGGCCAATCTTAAATCTGTCCATAAAAGTATACCTTTCATCCAGGGCCTAAATACTAGCCCTAAAAGAGATATTCCCCTAAATCAGTGGTTACTGCTGTGCCTGGATTAGTGTTATACGCTACATAAATAAATAGGCAGATAGTGTTAGGTGCCTGTAAAAAAAGGCCTGAATTTGAAATCAATACATTGGGCCAAATATTTTTTTTCTTATTGTGGTGCTTGGTGAACGGTTACAATGAGGAAAACATCTAGTAAGGGACGCGGACGCGGTCGTGGTGGTGTTAGTGTACCCTCTTGTGCTGGGAGAGGACGTGGCCATTCTGCCACAGCCACACGTCCTAGTGAACCAACTACCTCAGGTTCCAGTACCTGCCAGAATTTACAGCTATATTTGGTGGGGCACAATGCCGTTCGAAGGATGGTAAGGCCTGAGCAGGTACAGGCGCTAGTCAATTGGGTGGCCGACAGTGGATCCAGCATGTTCACAACATTATCTCCCACCCAGTCTTCTGCAGAAAGCGCACATGTGGCACCTGAAAACCAAGCCCATCAGTCTGTCACATCACCCCCATGCATATCAGGGAAACTGTCTGAGCCTCAAGTTATGCAGCAGTCTCTTATGCTGTTTGAAGACTCTGCTGGCAGGGTTTCCAAGGGAATCCACCTAGCCCTTCCCCAGTAGTGGAAGACATAGAATGCACTGATGCACAACCACTGATGTTTCCTGATGATGAGGACATGGGAATACCACCTCATCGGAGTCCGCACGTCTCTGATGATGATGAAACACAGGTGCCAACTGCTGCGTCTTTCTGCAGTGTGCAGACCGAACAGGAGGTCAGGTAGGAAGACTGTGTGGAAGACGATGCAGGGGACAATGAGGTCCTAGACCCCACATGGAATGAAGGTCGTGCCACTGACTTTCATAGTTCAGAGGAAGAGGCAGTGGTGAGACCGAACCAACAGCGTAGCAAAAGAGAGAGCAGGGGGCAAAAGCAGAACAGCCGCCTCCAAGAGAGTTCGCCTGCTACTGGCCACCGCTACCAGGGACCGAGCACCCCAAAGGCAGCTTTAAGGAGGTCCCCGGGCATGGCACTTCTTTAAGCAATGTGCTGACGACAAGACACGAGTGGTTTGCACGCTGTGCCATCAGAGCCTGAAGCGAGGCATTAACGTTCTGAACCTTAGCACAACCTGCATGACCAGGCATCTACATGCAAAGCATGAACTGCAGTGGAGTAAACACCTTAAAAGCAAGGAACTCACTCTGGCTCCCCCTGCTCCCTCTTCCTCCGCCTAGGGAGGAATGTTGTCACCTGCCGCCCACCATACAGAGGATGTGCCACGACAACACCACCTGCGTCACCAAGCATCTCCACCATGTCACACAGCAGCGTTCAGCTCTCCATCTCACAAACCTTGGAGAAAAAGCGTAAATTCCAACCTAGCCACCCTCGAGCCCTGGGCCTGAATGCCAGCATTTCTAAACTACTGGCCTTTGAAATGCTGTCATTCAGGCTGGTGGACACAGACAGCTTCAAACAGCTGATGTCCATGGCTTTCCCACAGTATGTTGTTCCCAGCCGCCACTACTTCTCCAAGACAGCTGTGCCTTCCCTGCACAACCACGTATCCGATAAAATCAAGTGTGCACTGCGCAACGCCATCTGTGGCAAGGTCCACCTAACCACAGAAACGTGGACCAGTAAGCACGGCCAGTGACGCTATATCAACCTAACTGCACACTGGGTAAATGTAGTGGCGGCTGGGCCGCAAGCAGAGAGTTTCTTGGCGCATGTCCTTCCGCCGCCAAGGATCGCAGGGCATCATTCTTTGCCTCCTGTAGCCTCCTCCTCCTACTCGGCTTCCTCCTCCTCTGCTTCCACCAGCTCATCCAGTCAGCCACACACCTTCACCACCAACTTCAGCACAGCCCGGGGTAAACGTCATCAGGCCATTCTGAAACTCATATGTTTGGGGGACAGGCCCCACACCGCGCAGGAGTTGTGGCGGGGTATTGAACAACAGACCAACGAGTGGTTTCAGCCGGTGAGCCTCAAGCCCGGCCTGGTGGTGTGCGATAATGGACGAAATCTCGTCGCAGCTCTGGGACTAGCCGGTTTGAAGCACATCCCTTGCCTGGCGCATGTGCTGAATTTGGTGGTGCAGAAATTCATTCACAACTACCCCGACATGTCAGAGCTGCTGCATAAAGTGAGGGCCGTCTGTGCGAGCTTCCGGCGTTCACATCCTGCCACTGCTCGTCTGTCTGCGCTACAGCGGAACTTCGGCCTTCCCGCTCACCGCCTCATATGCGACGTGCCCACCAGGTGGAACTCCACCTTGCACATGCTGGAGAGACTGTGTGAGCAGCAGCTGGCCATAGTAGAGTTTCAGCTGCAGCACGCACGGGTCAGTCGCACTGCGGAACAGCACCACTTCACCACCAATGCGAGACCTGTGTGCCCTGTTGCTCTGTTTTGAGTACTCCACGAACATGGCCAGTGGCGATGACACCGTTATCAGCGTTACAATACCACTTCTATGTCTCCTTGAGGAAACGCTTAGGGCGATGATGGAAGAGGAGGTGGCCCAGGAGGAGGAGGAGGATGAGGGGTCATTTTAAGCAATTTCAGGCCAGTCTGCTCAGAGGGAGGTTTTTTGCAACAGCAGAGGCCAGGTACAAATGTGGCCAGCCAGGGCCCACTACTGGAGGACGAGGAGGATGAGGAGGAGGTGGAGGAGGATGAAGATGAAGCAGGTTCACAGTGGGGTGACACCTGACACAGCTCAGGCCCATCACTGGTGCGTGGCTGTGGGCATACGGAGGACGATGACGATACGCCTCCCACAGAGGACAGCTTGTCCTTACCTCTGGGGAGCCTGGCACACATGAGCGACTACATGCTGCAGTGCCTGCGCAACGACAGCAGAGTTGCCCACATTTTAACGTATGCAGACTACTGGGTTGCCACCCTGCTGGATCCCCGGTACAAAGACAATGTGCCCACCTTACTTCCTGCACTGGAGCGTGATAGGAAGATGCGCGAGTACAAGCGCACGCTGGTAGAGGCTCTCCTGAGAGCATTCTCAAATGTCACAGGGGAACAGGTGGAAGCCCAAGGCGAAGGCAGAGGAGGAGCAAGAGGTCGCCAATGCAGCTGTGTCACGGCCAGCTCCTCTGAGGGCAGGGTTAGCATGGCAGAAATGTGGAAAAGTTTTGTCTCCACGCCACAGCTAACTGCACCACCACCTGATACGGAACGTGTTAGCAGGAGGCAGCATTTCACTAACATGGTTGAACAGTACGCCTGCACACCCCTCCATGTACTGACTGATGGTTCAGCCCCATTCAACTTCTGGGTCTCCAAATTGTCCACGTGGCCAGAGTTAGCATTTTGTCTGAACATGTATTCAGCACGGCAGGGGGCGTCATTACTGACAAACGCAGCCGCCTGTCCACAGCCAACGTGGACAAGCTGACGTTCATAAAAATGAACCAGTCATGGATCCCACAGGACCTGTGCCTCCCTTGTGCAGAGTAGACATTTATAACTGCCTCCCCCTCAACCATGTATTATTGTACTCTGGGCACTTCTTTATTGAATCCTCATTTTTTTAACTTTACCATGATCTTGCGTTGCAACCCAAAGTTGAATGAACCTCTCCTCTGTCTGGGTGGTGGGGCCGTAATAACTGAGAGTGGCCTTCTCCGGTGGTGGTTGATATGACGCATGATTCCTTGCTGTGGGAACTCTCTCCTCTGTCTGGGTGCTGGGCCGAAATAACTGAAAGTGGCCTTCTCCGGTGGTGGGTGATATGACGCATGATTCCTTGCTGTGGGACCTCTCTCCTCTGTCTGGGTGCTGGGCCGAAATAACTGAGAGTGGCCTTCTCCGGTGGTGGTTGATATGACGCATGATTCCTTGCTGTGGACCTCTCTCCTCTGTCTGGGTGCTGGGCCGAAATAACTGAGAGTGGCCTTCTCCGGTGGTGGTTGATATGACGCATGATTCCTTGCTGTGGGAGCTCTCTCCTCTGTCTGGGTGCTGGGCCGAAATAACTGAGAGTGGCCTTCTCTGGTGGTGGTTGATATGACGCATGATTCCTTGCTGTGGGACCTCTCTCCTATGTCTGGGTGCTGAGCCGAAATAACTGAGAGTGGCCTTCTCCGGTGGTGGTTGATATGACGCATGATTCTTTGCAGTGGGACCTCTCTCCAATTGATATTGGTTAAATTTCATTTATTTTATTTTATTTTAATTCATTTCCCTATCCACATTTGTTTGCAGGGGATTTACCTACATTTTTCTGCCTTTGGCACCCCTCTAGCCCGTTCCTGGACTATTTTACAGCCTTTTTAGTGCCTAAAAGTTCGAGTCCCCATTGACTTCAATGGGGTTCGGGATAAAGTTCGGGTCGAGTTCGGATCCCGAACCCGAACATTTTTGTGAAGTTCGGCCCGAACTTCCCGAACCCGAACTTCCAGGTGATCGCTTATCTCTAGTCCTGGGGATAAATAGATGATAGAAGAGATCTCAGTACTGACCCCTGTCCCCTCGTCACATTCACAGGGCTGGGGATAAATAAGTGATGGGAGAGATCTCTGTACTGACCCCTGATATATTTATACATAGATATTAGATCTCCCCTCAGTCGTCTTTTTTTTTAAGGTGAATAACCCTAATTTTTATAACGTTTCAGGGTACTGTAGTTGCCCCATTCCAGTTATTACTTTAGTTGCCCTCCTCTGAACCCTCTCCAGCTCTGCTATGTCTGCCTTGTTCACAGGAGCCCAGAACTGTACACTGTACTCCATGTGTGGTCTGACTAGAGATTTGTAAAGTGGTAAAACTATGTTCTCATCACGGGCATCTATGCCCCTTTTGATGCAACCCAATATCTTATTAGCCTTGGCAGTAGCTGCATGACACTGGTTTTTACAGCTTAGTTTGCTGTTTATTAAAGTTCCTAGATCCTTTTCCATGTCAGTGTTACCGAGTGTTTTACCATTTAGTATGTACGGGTGACTTGCATTATTCCTTCCCATGTACATAACTTTACATTTGTCAGTGTTAAACTTCATCTGCCATTTCTCGGCCCAAGTCTCCAATCTATCCAGATCCCTCTGTAGGAGAAAACTGTCCTCTTCAGTGTTAATTACTTTACACAGTTTAGTGTCATCTGCAAAAATTGATATTTTACTGTGCAAGCCTTGTACAAGATCATTAACCCCTTAAGGACTCAGCCCTATTTCACCCTTAGGACTTGGCCATTTTTTGAAAATCTGACCAGTGTCACTTTATGTGTGAATAACTTTAAAATGCCTTTACTTACCCAGGCCGTTCTGAGATTGTTTTTTCGTCACATATAGTACTTCATGACACTGCTTAAATTGGGTCAAAAAAAGTTAATTTTTTGCATAAAAAAATACAATTTTTACCAAAAATTTTAAAAAATTAGCAAATTTCAGTTTCATTTTCTCTACTTCTCTAATACGTAGTAATACCCCCAAAAATAGTTATAACTTCACATTCCCCATATGTCTACTTCATTTTTGGAGCATATTGGGAATGCCATTTTATTTTTTGGGGATGTTACATAGCTTAGAAGTTTAGAAGCAAATTTTGAAATTTTTCTGAAATTTTCCAAATCCCACTTTTTAGGGACCAGTCCAGGTCTGAAGTCACTTTGTGAGGCTTACATAATAGAAACCACCCAAAAATGACCCCATTCTTGAAAATACACCCCTCAAGGTATTCAAAACTGATTTTAAAAACTTTGTTAACCCTTTAGGTGTTCCACTAGAGTTAATGGCAAATGGACATAAAATTTAAGAAATTCAATTTTTGGGAAAATTTTCCAATATAATCCATGTTTTCCAGGAACAAAGCAAGGGTTAACAGCCAAACAAGACTCAATATGGGTTGCCCTGATTCTGTAGTTTGCAGAAACACCCCATATGTGGTCCTAAACTACTGTTTGGCCAAACGGTAGGACATAGAAGCAGGGGAACGCCATATGGGTTTTGAAAGGCAGATTTTGCGGGACTGGTTTTGTTTATACCATGTCCCATTTCAAGCCCCCTGTTGCACCCCTAGAATAGAAATTCCAAAAAGTGACTCCATCTAAGAAAGTACACCCCTCAAGGTATTCAAAACTGGGTTTACAAACTTTGTTAACCCTTTAGGTGTTCCACTAGAGTTAATGGCAGATGGAGAAACAATTTCAGAATTTCAATTTTTGGGAAAAATTTCCATTTTAATCCATTTTTCAAGTAATAGAGTAAGGGTTAACTGCCAAACAAGACTCAATATGGGTTGCCCTGATTCTGTAGTTTGCAGAAACACCCCATATGTGGTCCTAAACTACTGTTTGGCCAAACGGTAGGACATAGAAGCAGGGGAACGCCATATGGGTTTTGCAAGGCAGATTTTGCGGGACTGGTTTTGTTTATACCATGTCCCATTTCAAGCCCCCTGTTGCACCCCTAGAATAGAAATTCCAAAAAGTGACTCCATCTAAGAAAGTACACCCCTCAAGGTATTCAAAACTGGGTTTACAAACTTTGTTAACCCTTTAGGTGTTCCACTAGAGTTAATGGCAGATGGAGAAACAATTTCAGAATTTCAATTTTTGGGAAAAATTTCCATTTTAATCCATTTTTCAAGTAATAAAGTAAGGGTTAACTGCCAAACAAGACTCAATATGGGTTGCCCTGATTCTGTAGTTTGCAGAAACACCCCATATGTGGTCCTAAACTACTGTTTGGCCAAACGGTAGGACATAGAAGCAGGGGAACGCCATATGGGTTTTGCAAGGCAGATTTTGCGGGACTGGTTTTGTTTATACCATGTCCCATTTCAAGCCCCCTGTTGCACCCCTAGAATAGAAATTCCAAAAAGTGACTCCATCTAAGAAAGTACACCCCTCAAGGTATTCAAAACTGGGTTTACAAACTTTGTTAACCCTTTAGGTGTTCCACTAGAGTTAATGGCAGATGGAGAAACAATTTCAGAATTTCAATTTTTGGGAAAAATTTCCATTTTAATCCATTTTTCAAGTAATAAAGTAAGGGTTAACTGCCAAACAAGACTCAATATGGGTTGCCCTGATTCTGTAGTTTGCAGAAACACCCCATATGTGGTCCTAAACTACTGTTTGGCCAAACGGTAGGACATAGAAGCAGGGGAACGCCATATGGGTTTTGCAAGGCAGATTTTGCGGGACTGGTTTTGTTTATACCATGTCCCATTTCAAGCCCCCTGTTGCACCCCTAGAATAGAAATTCCAAAAAGTGACTCCATCTAAGAAAGTACACCCTCAAGGTATTCAAAACTGGGTTTACAAACTTTGTTAACCCTTTAGGTGTTCCACTAGAGTTAATGGCAGATGGAGAAACAATTTCAGAATTTCAATTTTTGGGAAAAATTTCCATTTTAATCCATTTTTCAAGTAATAAAGTAAGGGTTAACTGCCAAACAAGACTCAATATGGGTTGCCCTGATTCTGTAGTTTGCAGAAACACCCCATATGTGGTCCTAAACTACTGTTTGGCCAAACGGTAGGACATAGAAGCAGGGGAACGCCATATGGGTTTTGCAAGGCAGATTTTGCGGGACTGGTTTTGTTTATACCATGTCCCATTTCAAGCCCCCTGTTGCACCCCTAGAATAGAAATTCCAAAAAAGTGACTCCATCTAAGAAAGTACACCCTCAAGGTATTCAAAACTGGGTTTACAAACTTTGTTAACCCTTTAGGTGTTCCACTAGAGTTAGTGGCAGATGGAGAAACAATTTCAGAATTTCAATTTTTGGGAAAAATTTCCATTTTAACCCTTACTTTATTACTGGACAAAATGGGTTAACTGCCAAACAAGACTCAATATGGCTTGCCCTGATTCTGTAGTTTGCAGAAACACTACCTATGTGGTCCTAAACTACTATTTGGCTAAACGGCAGGACATAGAAGAAGGGGAACGCCATATGGTTTTTGGAAGGCAGATTTTGTGGGACTGGTTTATTTACACCATGTACCCTTTCAAGCCCCCTGCTGCACCCCTTGAGTAGAAACTCCATAAAAGTGACCCCATCTAGGAAACTACAGGATATGGTGGTTGTTGTTTTGGTACTATTTTAGGATAAATATGATTTTTGGTTGCTCTATATTACACTTTTTTGAGGAAAGATAACAAAAATTTTAATTTTAAAATTGTTTCTACATTCGCCATTAAGTTTTGTGGAACACCTAAAGGGTTAATACAGTTTGTAAAGTATTTTTGAATACCTTGAGGGGTGTAGTTTCTTATATGGGGTCACTTTTTTGGAGTTTCTAGTCTAGGCTACATCAGGGGAGCTTCTAATGGGACATGGTGTAAATAAACCAATCCATCAAAATCTGCCTTCAAGAAACATATGGCGTTCCTTCGTTCTATGCCCTGCCTTGTGGCTATATATCCATTTACGACCACATATGGGGTGTTTCTGCAAACTACAGAATCAGGGCAATAAATTTTTAGTTTTGTTTGGCTGTTAACCCTTGCTTTATTACCGGAAAAATGGATTGAAATGGAAATTTTGCCCAAAAATTGTGTTTTTCCATTTTTTTTTTTTTTTTGTATGCTGTTCATCCGGGGGTTGGGTTAAATGTTATTTTTATAGGGCAGATTGTTACGGACGTGGAGATACCTAATATGTCTACTTTTTATAATTTGTTTAGATTTTACACTATATTATCAGTTGAGGAACACAAATTAAATAATTTTAGTATCTCAATATCCTGGGAGCTACATTTTTTTTTTTGGTTGGGTGACTGTCTAATATAGGGGCTCATTTTTTGCGGGATGAGATGGCGGTTTTATTGGCACTATTTGGGGTGCATATGACTTTTTGATCGCTCGCTATAACACTTTTTGATGTTAGGTGACAAAAATGGCTTTTTTACACAGTTTTTATTTTATTTTTAACCCTGTTCATCCGGGGGTTGGGTTAAATGTTATTTTTATAGGGCAGATTGTTACGGACGTGGAGATACCTAATATGTCTACTTTTTATAATTTGTTTAGATTTTACACTATATTATCAGTTGAGGAACACAAATTAAATAATTTTAGTATCTCAATATCCTGGGAGCTACATTTTTTTTTTTGGTTGGGTGACTGTCTAATATAGGGGCTCATTTTTTGCGGGATGAGATGGCGGTTTTATTGGCACTATTTGGGGTGCATATGACTTTTTGATCGCTCGCTATAACACTTTTTTGATGTTAGGTGACAAAAATGGCTTTTTTACACAGTTTTTATTTTATTTTTTAACCCTGTTCATCCGGGGGTTGGGTTAAATGTTATTTTTATAGGGCAGATTGTTACGGACGCGGCGATACCTAATATGTCTACTTCATGTAAAATCTAAACAAATTATACTATATCATCATTTGAGGAACAAAAAAATTATTTTAGTATCTCCATAGCCTGGGAGCTAAATTTTTATTTTTTTGGTTGGGCGACTATCTAATTTAGGGGCTCATTTTTTGCGGGATGAGATGGCGGTTTGATTGGCACTATTTGGGGTGCATATGACTTTTTAATGGCTTTTTATTACACTTTTTGGGATCCAAGGTGAAAATAAAAATGGCTTTTTTTACATAGTTTTTATTAGATTTTTTTGGACGGCATTTATCGAAGGGCTAGTTTATGGGGTATATTTATAGACAAGTTTTTTACGTACGTGGCCAATATATTACGTATGCCCAATATATATGGCTCTCATACTTTGGAGACACTAAGCAGGCATCCTCAAACTGCGGCCCTCCAGATGTTGTAAAAATACAATTCCCACTGTAGGTTGTCTGGGCATGCTGGGAGTTGTAGTTTTACAACATCTGGAGGGCCGCAGTTTGAGGATGCCTGCACTAAAACTAATATTTTTGTGACAAAAATTTGTTCCAGTGTCTACAAAGTCTGAGAGCCATAGTTTTTATGTTCTCTAGGGGACTGTCGGGAATTATAAAAATTTAGTACTCCATGGAAGTGTGATACTCCCTGAAGCAATTGATAACGCAGAGGCCCGGATGATCGGGGCAAGTGTCACACTGAGTGGTGGTGTCCTTCCGAATCCCCCTCTTGTGACACACTCTGCATCTTTTGGGTTCGTCCCTTTTTTCCAGTATGGGGACCACACCTGGAAAATGTTGGCCAGGGACGACCCGGGCGCCTCCAATTCCCGAGGTACTCCGACCTGCTCTTTCCCGGTCTGAAAAGATCAGGTCCTTGAGGACTGCCTCATAGAACTGGAGGAAAGTCTCTGTGCTGCCAGCGCTCGAGATAGTACAAAGCGTTGTACATGGCAACCTGTACCATGTAGACCGCAACCTTTTTGTACCATGCCCGGGTTTTCCGCATGGCATTATATGGTTTGAGGACTTGATCAGATAGATCAACTCCTCCCATATACCGATTGTAGTCGACGATACAATCGGGCTTGAGGACCGTTGCCGTGGTACCTCGCACAGAGACTGGGGTGGTGCCGTTACCATGGATTGTGGTCAGGATAAGGACATCCCTCTTGTCCTTATACCTGACCAACAACAGGTTGTCGCTGGTAAGGGCACGGGTCTCACCCCTGGGGATAGGTACCTGGAGGAGGGAGGTAGGGAGGCCGCGCTGATTTTTCCGCACGGTCCCACAAGCGAACGTGGATCTGGCGGCAAGGGACCTGAACAAGGGAATACTGGTATAAAAGTTATCCACGTACAGGTGGTAACCCTTATCCAGCAGTGGGTGCACAAGGTCCCACACAAGTTTCCCGCTAACACCCAGAGTGGGGGGACATTCTGGGGGTTGAATACGGGAATCTCGTCCCTCGTAAACACGAAATTTGTAAGTGTACCCTGAGGTACTCTCACAAATTTTGTACATTTTCACGCCATACCTCGCTCGCTTAGTGGGAATGTATTGGCGGAAACTGAGTCTCCCCTTGAACGCAACGAGAGACTCATCAACCGCGACCTCCCTTCCAGGTACGTAGGCCTGCGCGAATGCTGGCCCCAAAGTGATCGATGATCGGCCGTATCTTGTACAGCCGGTCATAGGCAGGATCACCTTGGGGGACATGCTGCATTATCTGCATAATGCAGGCATTTCCGGATGGCCTCGAATCTGGGACGTGTCATGGCCATACTGTACAGTGGGGTCTGATAGAGGACGTCCCCACTCCAGTAATGCCTGACACTGGGTTTTGCACTAGACCCATGTGCAGCACGAGGCCCCAAAACGTCCTCATCTCGGCTGCACTGACTGGCGTCCAGCCACCGGGTCTAGCCAAAAGGAGCCTGGGTGCTGAGCGACGAACTGTTGGGCATACAGATTCGTCTGCTCCACCATCAGATTCACCAGTGGGTCACTGAAAAAAAACTAAAAAGTCTATTTCAGTGAACCCCACTGTGGGAATCTGGATTCCAGGATTGCCAACAAAATCCGGAATCGCAGGCTCATAGTCCACTGGGGGACACCAGCTAAGTTCACCGGTGGGGGCTCCGGTGCGCTTATTTGGTGGGCCGGGAAACCAGTACGAACCCCAGGGCTGCTCGTACTGGTGTGGGCCACGGGTTCCCTAGCATGTGGGGGCCCTGGCTCCGCCTGGCGGCGTCTCCGCCGCCTTGGGGCTCATCATCATCAGATGATGATGAGGAGGATGCGGATGAAAGGAGGAACGTGGGGTCATCCTCATCCTCACTGGCGCTCTCGGTGTCGGAGAGCATCTGGGCATATGCCTCCTCCGCCGAGAACATCCGGCGGGCCATGGGTATGTGTGTGCGTGTATGTGCGTGTGTGACAAACTTTATTGTATGTGCGTGTGTGTGGGGGCGGGTGTTCACGTACTAATAATAAGAAAAAAATTGACAAGTGTTAGAAAAAAAAAATTAAGTTCAAACTAGCTGATCAGCCGTCCGGCACTGATCAGCGGTGGGGTGGGCGATGCGCTAACGGTGGCCGGACGCTAAAAGTGCCGACCACAGTAAGCGCACGGAAAAAAAAAAAAAAAGTGGTGGTGGAGTGGGGGTGGGGGGGGGGGGACTTGGGTCAGCACCCCTGGGTGGGTTTAGGGTCTCACAGCTAAGTGCTGTGGACCCCAAACACCACAAGCAGCACTGAAATAAAAAAAAAAATTTTTACTAACACTAACTATACCTTCTAGCCCTGCCTAAGATACCTCTCCCTCGCTGACCCTAACCTACCTGATGGCGGAGGGTGATGGGAGCCAGCCGGGGGGGGGGGGTGACTGGAGCGGTGCTGGAGCAGTGCTGGAGCTGTGCGGCTGCGATCCTCACTCGGCAGCAGCAGCAGCAGGAAGAGGAGGGGAGAGAGGAGCGCCGGGAGTTTGAATCTCCCGCCTCTCTCCCTGGACCAATCGGATCCCAGCACCGCCACAACCGTCCCCAATTCAAGAACGGTGATTGGTGGTGTGATATCACACCACCGATCACCATTCTTTTCCGGTTCATCGGGTCACCGGAGACCCGAATGGACCGGAAACGCAGTAAACCGCAGGTCTGAATTGACCTGCGGTTTTCTGCGATCACCCATACGGGGGGGTCAAATGACCCCCCTCGGCGTTGTGACAGGATGCCCGCTGAATGATTTCAGCGGACATCCTGTTACAATTAACCCCTGCCGCGCCGCACTTGCATTTTGAAGATATGACGTACCGGTACGTCATGGGTCCTTAAGGACTCGGAAACCATGACGTACCGGTACGTCATGCGTCCTTAAGGGGTTAATAAATATATTGAAGAGAATAGGGCCCAATACTGACCACTGATGTACCCCACTAGTGACAGTGACCCAATCTGAGTGTGTACCATTAATAACCACCCTCTGTTTTCTGTCACTCAGCCAGTTACTTACCCACTTACAGACATTTTCTCCCAGTCCGAGCATCCTCATTTTATATACCAACCTTTTATGAGATACAGAGTCAAATGCTTTGGAGAAGTCCAGATATACAACATCCAATGATTCGCCGCTGTCAAGTCTAGAACTTACCTCCTCATAGAAAATGATTAAATTCATTTGGCATGACCGATCCCTCATGAAGCCATGCAGATATGGCGTTATTTGCTTATTTTGATTAAGATACTCCAAGGTAGCATCTCTTAGAAACCCTTCAAACAGTTTACCAACAACAGATGTTAAACTTACCGCTCTATAATTTCCAGGCTCTGTTTTTAGACCCTTTTTGAATATTGGCACCACATTTGCTATGCGCCAATCCTGTGGAACATTCTCTGTCAGTATAGAGTCCGTAAATATCAGAAATAAAGGTTTGGCTATGACATCACTTAATTCCCTGAGGATAAGGGGGTGTATGCCATCAGATTTGTCTATTTTAATCTTTTTAAGTCGCTGTTGTACTTCTTCCTGGGTCAGACAGGGCACTTTTAATGGGGAATTTACTTTTACATTCTGTATTTCACCTGACAGTTTATTTTCCTCATGTGAATATAGTGGAGAAAAAAATATTTGATAGTTCTGCTTTATCCTCATCACTCTCTGCAACGCCGCCCTCATTGCTGTGTAGAGGGCCGACTCCTTCAGATTTATATTTTTTACCATTTATATAACTGAAGAACATTTTAGGGTTAGTTTTACTATCTTTGGAAATTAATCTCTTGGTCTCTAGTTTGGCATTTTTTATTAGTTTTTTACATATTCCATTTTTTTTTCTTATAGTTTATCAGTAGAGTTGAGCAAACACCTAGATGTTCGGGTTCGAGAAGTTTGGCCGAACTTCCCGAAAATGTTTGGGTTAGGGATCTGAACTCAACCCGAACTTCACCCTGAACCCGAACCCCATTGAAGTCAATGGGGACCCGAACTTTTGGGCACTAAAAAGGCTGTAAAAAAGACCAGGAAATGGCTAGAGGGCTGCTAAAGGCAGCAACATGTAGGTAAATCCCCTACAAACAAATGTGGATATGGAAATGAATTAAAATAAAATAAAATTAATAAAAAATAAGCAATATCAATTGGAGAGAGGTCCAATAGCAGAGAATCAGGCTTCAAGTCACCCACCATTGGAGAACGCCACTTTCATTTATTTAGGCCCCAACACCCAGACAGAGGACAGAGGTCGCATAGCAGAGAATCAGGCGTCATGTCACCCACCAATGGAGAAGGCCACTTTTCGATAATTAGGACTCTGGCACCCAGGCGGAGGAGAGAGGTCGCATAGCAGAGAATAAGGCTTCATGTCACCCAGCAATAGAGAAGGCCACTTTCAGATATTTAGCCCACGGCACCCAGACAGAGGACAGAGGTCGCATAGCAGAGAATCAGGCTTCATGTCACCCACCACTAGAACAGGCCACTTTCAGATAATTAGGCACCTAGACGGAGGAGAGGTTCATTTAACTTTTGGTTGCACCGCAATATAATGGTAAAATTAAAAAAAGAGGATTCAATAAAGAAGTGCCCCGGAGTACAAGAATATATGGTTGAGGGGGAGGCAGTTATAAATGTCTATTCTGCACAAGGGATGGACAGGTCCTGTAGGATCCATGCCTGGTTCATTTTTATGAACGTCAGCTTGTCCACGTTGGTTGTGGACAGGCAGCTGCATTTGTCAGTAATGATGCCCCCTGCCGTGCTGAATACACATTCAGAGAAAAGCTGGCCGCCGTTCAGGCCAGCACCTCCAAGGCATAAAAGGCTAACTCTGGCCACAAGGACAATTAGGAGACCCAGAAGTTAAATGGGGCCGAACCATCAGTCAGTACGTGGAGGGGTGTGCACACGTACTGTTCCACCATGTTAGTGAAATGCTGCCTCCTGTTAACACGTTCTGTATCAGGTGGTGGTGCAGTTTCCTGTGGCGTTGTGACAAAACTTTTCCACATTTCTGCCATGCTAACCCTGTCCTCAGAGGAGCTGGGCGTGATACAGCTGCGTTGGCGACCTCTTTCACCTCCTCTGCCTTCGCCTTGGGCTTCCACTTGTTCCCCTGTGACATTTGGGAATGCTCTCAGGAGCGCGTCTACCAGCGTGCGCTTGTACTCGCGCATCTTCCTATCACGCTCCAGTGAAGGTAGTAAGGTGGGCACATTGTCTTTGTACCGGGGATCCAGCAGGGTGGTAACCCAGTAGTCCGCACACTTTAAAATGTGGGCAACTCTGCTGTTGTTGCGCAGGCACTGCAGCATGTAGTCGCTCATGTGTGCCAGGCTGCCCAGAGGTAAGGACAAGCTGTTTTCTGTGAGAGGCGTATCGTTATCGTTCTCCGTATCCCACCAGCCAAGCACCAGTGATGGGCCTGAGCTGTGTCAGGTGCCACACCACTGTGAACCTGCTTCATCCTCATCCTCCTCCACCTCATCCTCCTCGTCCTCCATTTGTACCTGGCCTCTGCTGTTACAAAAAACCTCCCTCTGAGGCACTTCTAACAGACTGGCCTGAAAGTGCTAAAAATGACCCCCTCCTCCTCCTCCTCCTCCTCCTCCTCCTTGGCCACCTACTCTTCCATCATTGCCCTAAGTGTTTTCTCAAGGAGACATAGAAGTAGTATTGTAACGCTGATAACGGCGTCATCGCCACTGGCCATGTTGGTGGAGTACTCGAAACAGGGCAACAGGGCACACAGGTCTCGCATGGAGGCCCAGTCATTGGTGGTGAAGTGGTGCTGTTCCGCAGTGCGACTGACCCGTGCGTGCTGCAGCTGAAACTCCACTATGGCCTGCTGCTGCTCGCACAGTCTCTCCAGTATGTGCAAGGTGGAGTTCCACCTGGTGGGCACGTCGCATATGAGGCGGTGAGCGGGAAGGCCGAAGTTCCGCTGTAGCGCAGATAGACGAGCAGTGGCAGGATGTGAACGCCGGAAGCGCGCACAGATGGCCCGCACTTTATGCAGCAGTTCTGACATGTCGGGGTAGTTGTGAATGAACTTCTGCACCACCAAATTCAGCACATGCGCCAGGCAAGAGATGTGGGTCAAAGTCCCGGCTAGTCCCAGAGCTGCGATGAGATTTCGCCCATTATCGCACACCACCAGGCCGGGCTTGAGGCCCACCGGCAGCAACCACTGGTCGGTCTGTTGTTCAATACAACGCCACAACTCCTGCGCTCCCCTCCTGTTTTAGTGATTTATTCGCTTTTTTTTTTGTCATTTATTACTTTCCTTACGGTTCTATTTATCCACATTGGTTTCTTATTGTTTCTTAGCCTTTTATTCCTATAAGGTATGTACCTCTCACAATTAGATGTTACAATGCTTTTAAAAATCTCCCATTTTGTGGTTGTATATTTATTTTTGAGGACTTTGTCCCAGTTAGCTAGGCCTATGGCCTCTCTTAGTTGGCTAAATTTAGCTTTTTTGAAGTTTGGTATTTTTGTTCCTCCCTTGAGAAACTCTCGTTTGAAGGATAATTGGAAGGTTATTACTTTATGGTCACTATTTCCTAGGTGTCCCCCAACCTGTACATCTGTTGTTCTATCAGTTCTATTGGTTAATACTAAGTCCAGTATGGCCTTCCCTCTAGTTGGGAAAGGTAATTGTCTTTGACTATTGCCAAGAACCTGTTTCCTTCATGGGATGTACAGCTTTCAGTTTCCGAGTCTATATCTGGGTAGTTGAAATCCCCCTTAATAACGACTTTATTATGATTTGCAGCCTCGTCTATCTCGTTTAGTAATAGATTTTATGTGGACTCTGGTATATTAGGTGGTTTATAATAAACTCCTATTAGTAATTTATTATTGTTTTTGTCTACATGTATTTCTACCCACAGTGACTCCACATGTTCATGTCCCTCACAGATGTCTTCTCGAATTGTGGGCTTTAGACAGGACTTCACATAAAGGCAAAACCCTCCCCCTTTCCGGTTTTGACGATCCTTTCTAAACAGATTTTAACCTTTTATATTAACTGTCCAGTCATAGCTATCTTCCAGCCATGTCTCACGTATTCCCACTATGTCATAGTCATCCTCACACATCACTAATTCCAGTTCACTAGTTTTATTAGTAAGGCTTCTGGCATTAGTATACATACATTTGAGAGGTTTATGTATATTTTTTAACCTACACCTTTCATTCTGAACAGTTTTAGTCCCTCCTTCTATTCCTCCCCAGTCCCACTTCATCGCCCCTGGTCTCTAGCTGCACCATCTTCCCCTCCTATAATGTAATTACCCTCCCCCAGTCCCTTGTTTAAACACTCCTCCAACCTTCTAGCCATCTTTCTCATCAACACAGCTGCCCCTTTCCTATTGAGGTGCAGCCCGTCCCTACAATAGAGCCTGTAGCCGACAAAGGAGTCGGACCATTTCTCCTGGAACCCAAACCCCTCCTTCCTACACCAGTTCTTGAGCCACTTGTTAACCTCCCTAATCTCCCGCTGCCTTTCTTGTGTGGCTCGCGGTACAGGCAGTATTTCAGAAAATACTACCTTTGAGGTCCTTGTCCTAAGCTTTTCACCAAAGTCCCTGAAATCATTTTTAAGGACTCTCCACCTTCATCTAACTTTGTCATTAGTTCCGATATGGACCATGACCGCTGGATATTTTCCAGCTCCTCCCATTAATCTGTCAACCCGATCCGCGATGTGTCGAACTCTAGCGCCATGAAGACAGCACACTGTTCGCCGACCACGTTCTTTGTGACAGATTGCCCTATCTGTACCCCTAATAATGGAGTCTCCCACTACCAGCACCTGTCTGGCCTGCCCTGCTCTCCTGGTCCCCTGCTTACTGGAGCTGACATTCCCCTGACTGGCAGAGGAAGTGTCCGGCTGCAGCAGTGCCATCCATGAACTCACATCCCCCTCATCTGCCAACTGTGCAATATTGTTGGGGTGTGTCGGTATAAATGTCTATTCTGTACAAGGTAAAGACAAGTCTTGTGGGATACATGCCTGGTTCATTTTATTGAGTGTGAGCTTGTTCATATTAGCTGTTGACAGGCAGCAGCACTTGTCCGTGATAACGCCCCCTGCCGTGCTAAATACACATTCAGACAATACACTGGCTGCAGAGCAGGCCAGCATCTCCAAGATATAAAGGGCAAGCTCAGGCCATGCGTCCAGAAGTTTAATGGGGCAGACCCATAAGTCAGTATACAGTTGTGCTCAAAATTATTCAACCCCCACTGAAATTGAGTGTTTTGGCCAGTTTGACATTGATTTTGATAATTTCAGTCATCTTGTTTACAATTAAATCAAAGAGGCACTTGTAAGTCAGACAAATATAACATAACACTTATAATGAAATAACCACAAATGTCTTTTCTGTGCTCACATCATTATCAGTTTTATTCAACCCCCAAGTGACATTCAATATTAGTACTTAGTACAACATTCTTTTCCAGTTATAACTGCTTTTAAATGTGAAGCATAGCTTGACACAAGTGTCTTGCAGCCATCTACGGGTATCTTCGCCCATTCTTCATGGGCAAAAGCCTCCAGTTCAGTCACATTCATAGGCTTGCGTGCTGCAACTGCTTTCTTTAAGTCCCACCAGTGGTTCTCAATCGGATTTAAGTCTGGTGACTGCGATGGCCACTTCAAAATGTTCCAGCCTTTAATCTGCAACCATGCTCTAGTGGACTTGGAGGTATGCTTGGGATCATTGTCCTGTTGAAAGGTCCAACGTCTCCCAAGCCTCAGGTTTGTGACGGACTGCATCACATTTTCATCCAATATCTCCTGGTACTGAAGAGAATTCATGGTACCTTGCACACGCTGAAGCTTCCCTGTACCTGTAGAAGCAAAACAGCCCCAAAGCATGATTGACCCCCCGCCATGCTTCACAGTAGGTAAGGTGTTCTTTTCTTCATAGGCCTTGTTCTTCCTCCTCCAAACATAGCGTTGATCCATGGGCCCAAACAGTTCTAATTTTGTTTCATCAGTCCACAGAACACTATCCCAAAACTTTTGTGGTTTGTCCACATGAATTTTGGTATACTGCAGTCGACTCCTCTTATTCTTTGGAGACAGCAAGTGGGTGCACCTGGGAGTTCTGGCATTGAGGCCTTCATTACGCAGTGTGCGCCTTATTGTCTGAGCTGAAACTTCAGTACCCGCATCTGACAAATCTTTTTTCAGTTCCTCAGCAGTCATACGGGGACTTTTCTCCACTTTGCGCTTCAGGTAGCGCACAGCAGTCGAAGTCAGCATCTTCTTTCTGCCCTGACCAGGTAGCGTTTCCACAGTGCCCTTTGCCTTGAATTTACGAATGATGCTTCCTATGGTGTTTAACATCTTTTCAATCTTCTTATAGCCATTGCCCTTCCTGTGAAGAGAAGCCACATCTTCTCTTGTATTCGTGGACCATTCCCTTAACTTCACCATGTTTGTAAACACACCAGTAAATGTCTAGAAGGAGCGGAGTATTACAGTCATTTTAAATCTGCCTAATTGGTGCTTATTATGCTTGATTGCTGCTCCTTGACATCCACAGGTGTTTTCAATACCTGATCGAAAACACTTGAATGAACCTCTGTTCTTAAGAGTGGTAGTCTTTAAGGGGTTGAATAATTGTGTCAATGAAGAAATCACAAAAAAAACATTTAATACTGTATTACAAAAATAATTGATGTAATTTTAGTTGTATTTGGTTCTTTAAAAAGTCCTTGTAAGATTTCATTCTGAACACAATTACAAATGTACACTAAATTTCCTAAAACCCTTTACAGCATTGGGGGTTGAATAATTTTGAACACAACTGTATGTAGTCTTGTGCACACATACTGCTTCACCATGTTGCTGAAATGCTGCTTCCTGCTAAGATGTTGCATATCAGCTGGTGGTGCTGGTTTTTGTGGCATGGTGACAGCTTTTCCATATTTTGGCCATGCTAACCCTGCCTTATGAGGTGCTGGCTGTGCCCCGGCTGCGTTGGCGACCTTTTCCTCCTCCTCTGCCTTTGCCTTGTGCTTTCACTGAGGCCCCGGCTCAGATGGGAATGCCATCAACAGCTTATCTACCAGAGTGCACTTGTGCTAGCGCATCTTCTGATCACGCTCCAGCAAGGGATTTAAGGACGGCACGTTGTCCTTGTAATGGGGATCCAGCAGGCTGGCCACCCAGTAATCAGCACAAGTTAGAATGTCGGCAACTTGGCAGTCATTGCACAGGCACAGCAGCATGTAGTCGCTCGTGTGTGCCAGACTGCCCAGAGGCAACGACAAGATGTCCTCTGTGGGAGGTGTATCGTCTGTGTCCTCGGTATCCCCCCAGCCAAGCTGCAGTGATGGCCCTGAGCGGCTTTGGGTGCCACCCTTCTGTGAACACGGTTCTTCCTCATCCTCCCCCTCCTCCTCATCCTCCAGAACTGTGCCCTGGCTGGACAATTGTGTACCTGGCCTATGTTGGTGCAGGAAATCACCCTCTGAGCCATTTGTGAATGACTGGCGTGATAACTGTGAAAATGATCCCTCTTCCACCTCCTCTTCCTCCTGTGGCACATCCTCTTCCATCATCGCCCAATGCGTTTTTTTTAAGGAGACATAGAAATAGGATAGCAACGCTGAGAATGGCGTCATCGTCACTGGCCATGTTGGTAGAGTAGTTGAAACAGCGCAACAAGGCACACAGTTCTCGCATGGAGGCCCACTCTGTGGAGGTAAAGTGGTGGTGTTCCGCAAAGCGACTCACCTGTGCCTGCTGCAGCTGAAACTCCACTATAGCCTGCTGCTGCTCACATACTCTCTTCCACAGAGTCGGGTTTTTAATCCATAAAGGGCATAAATCACCTAAATTGTTTGGAATAACGTGCTTTAAAACATCCAGTGTGTGTATACGATCAGGTATGATGTTGTATCGATCAGGTAGTGTAAGGGTTATGCCCACTTCACAGTGACAGACCAAACTCTGACAGACCAAACTCCCCATTTAACGCACTGCAAACAACCGCAAACAGTCCATTTGCACAACCGCAAACTCCCTATTTGCACAATGTTGGATACCAAGCTAGCCATGTCCCGTTCCTTGTCGTCACTAACGTCATTAAAGGGCTCTTCCTCCACCCAACCCTGTACAACACCAAGGGTCCTCGAAAGATGACAACAAGTCCCCTGGGACGCCTGCTGTGGTTGATCTTCCACCTCCTCAAAGCCACCTTCCTCCTCTGACTCTTCTTCAGACTCTTCTCTCTGCGTTGCCGCAGGTCCAGCAATCGACGACGACAAGGCTGCTTCTGGTGGTGATGGTGACCACAAATCTTCCTCTTGATGCTCATCTACGGCCTGATCCAGCACTGGGTTAACAGCAGATAAGTCATTACAAGGACTGATTCCAATTATCAGATCGAATTGTCCCCATTCTTCAATCTCTTTCCTGGTTATATTCTGTATGTTGCCCACATATACAATTTCCCCTGGATGGTCCTATCGTGATGGCGTCCTCACACACCTCTGATGCTATATATTTTTCAACGTTGATTCTAAGCTTTTTCCATGATGACTGGGAACTTGTGATGTTTTCCCTGACGAAGAGACCAGGTGGAGGGTTTGAATCTTGATGAACTTCCCGACTCTTCTGGGCTCCAAACAATATTGAAGCTTTGTGTTCTCATTGTCTGTAGCTACTAGATGCCTGTTCATGCCAGGCAGGTTCCCCCAGAAGTATCTGGCTCGATGAGCAGCCGATACCGCATTTGCATTAATCTTGACAGGATTCGTCTCCAGGTGGAGAGAAATTGTTTACAAACAGCTGCTGGACAAGCGTCTAACTACTTTGCCCTTAGAAGCCATCACAGCCATGCCTATTAATGGCATGGTTGTGATTGGCTAAGTGCAGCAGGTGACCCAGCCTCTATATAAACTAGAGTCACTTAGCGCAGCATGTCACTCTGCTGTTGTTAGTGTAGGGGCAGGTTGCTGCTGGTGCTCTCAGGAAGAGAATAGGAAACAAGCTTTGCTGAATAATATCTGATATCAGAATTGTGTTCACTCAGCGATCTACAACCTTTTTGTTCTTGTGGGTGCAATGGCAGTTTTTTATTTATGAGGCCAGTGACAAAGACTTTTATTATTCTGTGAGTGGTTGGCGTCGGCGGCCATTTTGTGCACGTGACGTGCACTTGCAGCTGCATATGTGCCAGGGACAGTAATAGAATCCAGTCTTTTTACTTCATTTGTCAAAATGTACCCATTTTTTAACTGCACCTGCACTGAATATCTGCCAGGGGAAAGAAAAATAATACTGTTACTCCATTTGTGATTTTAGGGACCTTTTAGGGGGTGATATTTTCACATTTTGTTCTGCAAAGTATCCATGTGCTGCATATATCCTTGTCATTAATTCTCTAAATACATCAGATTCTGGGCTTCTTTTTTTTTCTGCTAAAAAGTACATTTGCTCTGTGCACTACATTTGTGATTGTGAAAAATATAATCAGTAATCCATCTGTTTCACTGTGGGTGAAAAAAATAATATATTTTTTTTACCATTAAGTGCCTTTTCTGCCTGCTCAGCAAATCTGATAGTGAAAAATAATCAGTAAATCCATCTGCTTCACCGTGGTAGAAAAAAATCCTTTTTTTCCTATAAAGTACCTTATTGCCTTGTACTGCAAATCAAATAAAATCTGTAAATTCCACTGGGACATTGTGGGTGGAAAAAACAAGTAATTTTTGGCACAAAGTAAATTTGTGGCCTGCTCTGTACTACTGCTAGTTAAAGAGTTTCACTTGCATCCATTAGTTTCACTGGGGTGAAGAAATCATATATTTTGTTTAAATAAACTCCATCCTCTGCCTGCACAGGCAATTTGATAGTGAAAAATAATCTGTTAATTCTTCTGTTTCACTGGGGTTGAAGAAATCATACATTTGGTAGAAATAATTTCCATCCTCTGCCTGCACAGGCAATCTGATAGGGAAAAATAATCTTTTAATTCATCTGTTTTACTGGTGTAGGAAAAATACTCTTTTTTCCCCTATAAAGTACCTTTTTGTCTTGTACTGCAAATCAAATAAAATCTGTAAATTCCACTGGGACATTGTGGGTGGAAAAAACATGTAATTTTTGGCACAAAGTAAATTTGTGGTCTGCTCTGTACTACTGTTAGTTAAAGAATTTCACTTGCATCCATCAGTTTCACTGGGGTTGAAGAAATCATATATTTTTTTTTAAATAAACTCCATCCTCTGCCTGCACAGGCAATTTGATGGTGAAAAATAATCTGTTAATTCATCTGTTTCACTGGGGTTGAAGAAATCATACATTTGGTAGAAATAATTTCCATCCTCTGCCTGCACAGGCAATCTGATAGGGAAAAATAATCTTTTAATTCATCTGTTTTACTGGTGTAGGAAAAATACTCTTTTTTGTACCTTTTTGTCTTGTACTGCAAATCAAATAAAATCTGTAAATTCCACTGGGACATTGTGGGTGGAAAAAATGCCAAATTTTTGGCACAAAGTACATTTGTGGCCAGCTCTGTACTACTGCTAGTGTAGTGAAAGAATTCCACTTGCATCCGCCAGTTTCATTGGTGGGTGAAGAAATCATACATTTGGTTGAAATAAATTCCATCCTCTGCCTGCACAGGCAATCTGATAGGGAAAAATAATCTGTAAATCCATCTGTTTCACTGGGGTTAAAAAAAATCCTCTTTTTTACCCCCATAAAAGTACCTTATTGCCTTGTACTGTAAATCAAAAAAAATCTGTAAATTCCACTAGGACATTGTGGTTGAAAAAAACCCATAATTTTGGCCCATAAAGTACCCCTGCGGCCTGCATTGGTGTTCCTGCTGCACTGCTTACCTGACTTGCCAAAATGTATTCAGTAAATTAGATGGCGTACTACCTTGCCTGGCACATGTGTTGAATTTGGTGGCGCAGAGATTCCTGAAAAACTACCCCAATATGTCAGAGCTGCTGCAGAAAGCGTGGGCCGTCTGTGCGCGCTTTCGGTGTTCTCACCCTGCTGCTGCTCGCCTGCCTGTGCTGCAGCGTAACTTTGGCATTCCCGCTCACTGCCTCATATGCAATGTGCCTACAAGGTTGAACTCCACCTTGCACATGCTGGAGAGACTGTGTGAGCAGCAACAGGTGATAGTGGAGTTTCAGCTGCAGCAGGCACAGGTGAGTCACTCTACGGAACAGCAACACTTCACCGCCACTGAGTGGGCCTCCATGCAAGACCTGTGTGCATTGTTGCACTGGTTTGAGTACTCCACCAACATGGCAAGTGCCTATGGCGCCGTTCTCAGCGTTACTATCCCACTTCTATGTCTGCTAGAAAAAACGCTTCGGGCGATGATGGAGGAAGATGTGTCACAGCAGGAAGAGGAGGAGTAATAGGGATCACTTCAACAGTTATCAGGCCAGTAATTCACAGGAGGCTTGGAGGGTGGGTTCCTGCACCAACATAGGCCCGGTACACAATTGTCCAGCCAGGGCACAGTTCTGGAGGATGAGGAGGAGGGGGTGAAACTGTGTTCACAGCAGGGTGGTACCCAAAGCAGCTCATGGGCATCACTTTTACATGGCTGGGGGTATACAGAGGACACAGACAATACATCTCCCACAGAGGACAGCTTGTCCTTGCCTCTCGGCAGCCTGGCACACATGAGCAACTACATGCTGCAGTGCCTGCACAACGACAGCCGATTTGCCCACATTCTAACTTGTGCTGATTACTGGGTGGCCACCTTTCTGAATTCCCATTACAAGGACAACGTCACTTCCTTAATTCCCTCACTGGAGCGTGATCGGAAGATGCACGAGTACAAGCGCATGCTGGTAGACGCGCTGCTGAATACATTCCCAACTGACACCAGGGGCTCAGTGGAAGCACAAGGCGAAGGCAGAGGAGGAGGAAGAGGCTGCCAATGGAGCCAGGGCACCGACAGAAGGCAGGGTTAGCATGACCGAAATGTGGAAAAGCTTTGTCACCACGCCACAACAACCAGCACCACCAGCTAATACGCAACGTCTTAGCAGGAGGTAGCATTTCAGCAAAATGGTGGAGCAGTATGTGTGCACATGCCTACACATACTGACTGATGGGTCTGCCCCATTCAACTTCTGGGTCTCTAAATTGGGCACAGGGCCTGAGCTTGCCCTTTATGCATTGGAGGTGCTGGCCTGCCCTGCATCCAGTGTATTGTCTGAAGGTGTGTTTAGCAAGGAGGGGGTGTTATCACAGACAAGTGCAGCCGCCTGTCCACAGCCAATGTGGACAAGCTCACGTTCATTAAAATGAACCAGGCATGGATCCCACAAGACCTGTCTGTACCTTGTGCAGAATCGATAAGTATACCGACTTCACACAACCATTGTTATACTCCAGCACACTTTCTCTTTGTGTTATTTAATATATTCCACAATGTTTTCAGGACCCAAATAAATTTAAAAAAAAACGCGGTGGCTGCCTCCACCTCCTCCACCGCTGCTTCTACCTACACCGCCGTATCCACCTACACAACCACGTCCACCTATAATGCCACCTTCACCGCCTCTTCAACCTTTTAGTCCATATGGACCTCCTGCTCTTAGTTCAGGATTCAAATTTGTAATTTTTATTTTATTTTACGTTATTTCCCTATCCACATTTGTTTGCATGGCACACACATTTTGCTGCCTTTTGCAGCCCTCTAGCCCTTTCCTGGACTTTTTTAGAGCCATTTCAGTGCCCAAAGTTTGGGTCTCCATTGACTTCAATGGGGTTCGGGTTCAGGGTCAAGTTCGCATCAAGTTCGGATCCCGAACCCGAATTTTTTTATGAAGTTCAGGCGAACCTGAATTTCCAGGTGTTCGCTCAACTCTACTTATCAACAGATAAATGCAATGATAAACGGCAAATATAATTTTTTTTCTTCCAATAATTCACGGCAAAACTGGGCTTCACAATATATCACTGCACCGCAGAACATCAATTAGGCCCAAATTTTGTTCTACTTTTACACAACAGGCTTTTCAACAGAGAAGTACAATGCTGGACGGCGAATATATTTTTATTTTGCCACTAATACACTGAAAACAGGTCTTCAGAATATATCACTGCACTGCAGAACGGCAATTAGGCCCAAATTTTGATTTCACCAGTAATACACTGAAAACAGGGCTTCACAATACATCACAGCACCGCAGAATGTCAATTAGGCCCAAATTTTGTTATACTTTTACACAACAGGCTTTTCAACACTGAAGTACAACGCTGGATCGCGAATATATTTTTATTTTGCCAGTAATACACTGAAAACAGGACTTCAGAATATATCACTGCACCACAGAACAGCAATTAGGCCCACATTTTGCTCTACTTTTACACTACAGGCTTTTCAACGAAATAGGCCACTAAACGCTTTCACCATAACTGCGGACGTGAACTGAGAATATATATTTTTTATTTTTGTACTGAAATACCATAGGCCACTAAACGCTTTCACCATAAATAACTGCAACAGTGAAGTGCATATATATTTTTCTTTTTGTACTAAAATTGGCCACTTAAGGCTTTCAACATAGCACTTGCACCCCAAGAACAAATTGCTGGAATGACAGAGCTGTATAATGGCTATTTGGATCCCCAAATAATCTTTTGTTGCACTTGTAAAACGCTTTTCTAGCACTGTCCCTAGTGCCTTCTGATGTCTCTCCTTGCACTAAGATGCTGTGAAATGATTCTTCCCTATCCCTTCACTGCACTTACAAATCCTTTTTTCATTTTTTTTTTCACAATGAGGTTTTTGCTATTGCTGTACCTAGCACCTTCTCACGACTGTAAAATGTCTGAATCCAAGATGGCCACCATATTTATAGGGCTGTGACATCACAGGGCTGGCTGGCTGCTGATTGGCTGCATGCATGTCATTATGGGTCATCCCGCCTTCCCAGAGTTCCTTGCCCCATGTCCTCACATATGTAGCCGCCATTTTAGGAAAAATTGTAATTCGTTACCATGAAGAGCGAGGAAATTCGCATTTGTTGCGACTCGAATTTTTCCTAAAATTCATAACAAATTCCACTTCGTCAGCTTTGATTCGCTCATCTCTACCCATAACCATATATACCACTTCCACCCTAAGATTAGTAATGCTGTCTTGGCATTAAAGAGCTTGAAAGCAGTTGCATACAGTTCTGGTAGACCTCAAAGTGTCATCCACAGCTTGTCAGGCAATAAGAGCACTTTCGATTCTGGTCGAATTTATTTGAACCCAAATCAAATTTGCTCATCTCTTGTTGTAAGAGAGACAAAAATCTACAAATCAGAAGACCTTATTGGTCATTGTGTGCTGTCTTTTTTATTCATCTTAATTTATGATAATCTGATGTTTTAGCTACAGTCACTATAGCGATGAATGCTGCCTTTATTCTGTAATACTTACAATTATTATGTTACTGTAATCTTAGTAGATTTATAATTTGATGCCATATTTGTTACCTGCTTTCTGAAAATGTTATAAAACAGAATTTAAAATTATTTTAAAGCATTGATATATGCAAAATGGATATAAATGTAAATTAGTAAATGATCTTTATTATAAATGTATTTCTAGATTTTGTTATTCTAAACAGAATTATGAATTCATTGCACTATAATACAGTTTATAACCAATATTTAAATTACGGAATTTTAAATTCTACAACTAATGTATGTTGAATAATTATGAATTATGAAAAAACATATGGAAATATTGGTATATAATTGAAATATACTTGTCAATATTTTACTTTTTGCATCAGTATTACATAGAGGATTATTACATTTTTTTATTGTGCATATAATTATGTAAATTAAACAACTGAAGAGAATGGTTTACTTGTGTATTTTACTTTACTTTGCTGTGTATTGTTGGATTGCATCGACAGAGTCATATGGTTAGTATTAGAGGGCTCTGTATGTATCTCCCTTGTCACACTTTGGTGTACAGAGAGGTTCTCAATCAGTTTCTGGAAACTGTAGTAATATATTACAGCTTTCTTTTAAATTCAAGTTTATTAATTTTAGGATAGTAAAATCAATAAAGAAACCAAACAGTTTAAGATTAAACTGATAACCAGGGCACAGTGAAAAAATTGAGAGTATTGACATAGCCAAAAACATTACAATATCAATATAAGTCACAACTTTCACATGGGAATAAGAAATGTTGTTATAATACCTAACGGACTGTAGTATGAGAAACCAATGAGGAGAGCGGATATAGAAATTACCATACAGGAAGAACTACAATATGTAAGGTTACAACTATTATCAAACCAAGAGTAGTGTTTGTAGGTTCCAAGTCTTCATTGACGAGCTCCGAATAGTCCGGAAAGACCGGATATATAACTATCAAGAATAAGAGCCCACAATATAAGGATCTACATCCTCTTTATCTGGTTAGCTAAGCAAGAGAAAAAAAAAGGGAAAGGAGCTCGAATAACAAAGGGCAAGGTACAAAACAACATGGGAAAAAGGGAAGGGGAAGTGTAAGGGAAGGGGGGGAAAAGGGGACAGACTTATAACCAAATACACCATGAAACTAAACAAAAATAAGAACAAAATTAAAGTCACATGCCAATTCAGAAAATGTAGCAAATCCTAGGTAAAACCTAGCAATCAAGGTATTTGTTAATCTTATCGGACGAGATGTAATCGGTCCACTTGGACCAGATCCTGAGGTACAAATTCTGTTTGTCCAGAGAGTTTCACCTTAGTTTCTCAAAAGTGGAGGTTGCGTTTATTTCTTTAAGCCAATCATTAATGGAGGGAGCTTCTCTCCTCATCCAGAATTTGGGGATTAAAATTTTTATTGTTGAGAGTAAAAAGACAAACAATTTATCTCTCAAAATTTGGTTTCTGGAGTCGTGAAGTCCTATTAAAATAAGAGATTCATCAATGTGAATTGAAGGGCCATAAATTTCTATAATAATAGAAGTAAATTTGTCCCAAAGTGGGGTTATTTCCGGACAGGAGACCCATATATGTGAATAAGATCCCTCTCCCGATCCGCATCTCCAACAAGTACTAGGGATATCGCTATTAATCCTGTTCAAGATCAAAGGGGTTCAATACCATCTAGTAACAACCTTATAATGAGATTCCTGCAGTCTCGTTGAAGTCACTTTAGGTATGGAGTGATTTAAGATCACCTGTTTTTCATTATCATTAAACGGCCTGTTCATTCGATTGCTATAAAGAACATTCATCCTGGTGTTCTCTCTTTATATAATGTACATTGTAGGAAAGAAGTAGCTGCAGTATGTTTAAATCCAAGGAAGTTTTTACAAGTGCAAAATGAATAGCTACATTTGAAAAACATTTAAAAAAATATTTATATTATGACATTAAAAAATATACTTTGGACCGTTACCTAACAATGTTCTAAAACAATATGAGTTTAAGTAATGCAACAATGCAAGTCAGGTATTTTCTGGATTCAATGCTGAAGTTTTTATTCCAAAACCATGTATAGCAGCATTCCTGAATAGTTCTCCATTTTACCAATGTTCACATTACCATAATGTGTTCCTTAAGGCTACCAGCACACATTTCATATTAAGAGCAAATTTGAGGATTTTTGTGCTACAAATCCATTAACTAAGTAGATGAGTAGAAATTCTTATCCACATTATATTGAACCTGTCCATGCATAATTTACTTGCAGAAGAGATTTTTTTAAATCTGTATCGTGTCAATTCTTTGTCTTGACTTATTTTTTTTTTTGCAGATTTTACTTTTTACAATGCAAAGTGTTGGCGGGAATTTGCAACAAGCCCAGGAAGAGGGTGGTGTAGAGGATGACAGTGGTGGTAGCAATGAAAATGGAGATACAGTAATGGAAAGGGCGCACCTTTTCTTCCCTTCCAGGCACTCCGTGGCTTACGGACTCCTGCCTGGTGTTAGGTGTTAGTAAAGTTGGTAAGACTGTTTGCACTAAAACTGGCCTTACATGCACCATCATCTGCACCACTACAGTATTGCATTGTCTGCCACCATTCTTGATCCATGCATTGCACCTCAAAGTTTGCCTACGTCAAGGTGTAGGCAAACTTTGAGGTGCAATGCATGGATCAAAAATGGTGGCAGACAATGCAATACTGTAGTGGTGCAGATGATGGTGCATGTAAGGCCAGTTTTAGTACAAACAGTCTTACCAACTTTACTGAGGCAGTTGGGCGGTTTGACAGGCATTTTGAAACATAAGTACAGTCCTTACAAGTAGATTAAACAATTTCTCCAAAGGCTGTGTGTGGGGAAGCATAGGCAGTATAGTAGTCCCTTCTGAATCTCATCCTGATTGGGCTGAACAATCTCTCAAATATGGCCTAAGGGGTGCAATTATTTTAAGCTCTATATATTCACAGTACCCTAAGCAGGGTTCTGTCTAAGCACAGGGAGTCAGTCTGTTACTTTATTATAGCATGGAAGACTACAACCAAAGTACAAGTATTACCTTCTCTAACAAATACTCTGCATTCTACCTTATACAGCCTCCCTTATAATCCTTCTGTTAGTAACTCTCTCAGAGGTAGACAATTTCCTCAGTAGCTTGAAGGGTGCACCCACACAGTCTACACCATACTTAACTGCTTCTCACTAGAGGAAGGGGAGGAGCCAAACTACACCTAGAGACTATAATCAATGGGCTGACTGGCGAGATAACTGCCTACTCCCCACACACATCCCCTGACATTACATCAACCAAGCTGCCGGCACACTGCAAATCTGAAACAAAATTTGACACACTTTGCATGTAACATAATGGAAATGCAATGGAATCAGTTCAAAAATCTGTGCAGAGAATTCACGTCAAGTATAATCACATGTAGAGGAAGTCTAACCATTTAAATAACATTTTGTAGATAGCAATACTTTACAGTAATGTACAACAACAACTGCACATAAAAAGCATATCTCATACAAATATAGTATGTATTGTCCAGATGGTAAATACAATTTTCATATAGTATGACAGAGCCTTCCTTTCTCCCTTCCTTCCATTAAGGTGACATTACAGCTTAGGCTGGGTTCATATCACATCTCAGATTAAAACGCAATTGCACAGAGGAAGTTAAATTTGAGGAAGAATCCAAACGTTTAAAACAACAACTAATGGAAATGGAATACCCAGTTCAAGTAATAGAGAGTTCACTCCAAAAGGTTACAGAAATGGAGAGGAAGAATTTCTTCTCCACTACAAGTCCTCAACAACAAGATGAAATTTTGAGAATCATTTTACCCTTTAATTCCCAATATCGGTCAATAGAGAAAGTGATACGGAGACATTGGTGCCATTTATAGGGATGAGCGAACCCGAACTGGACAGTTCGGGTTTGTACTGAATTTTGGGGTGTTCGGGACCCGGACCCAGACCCGAACATTGTCAAAAAAGTTCAGGTTCGGGTCCGTTGTTCGGCGATTTCATCCCGCTTTCTGAAGGGCTGCACAGCAGCCAATCAGCTAGCGTTTTACTTCTTGCCCTAAGAAGCCATCACAGCCATGCCTACTAATGGCATGGCTGTGATTGGCCAAGTGCAGAATGTGACCCAGCCTCTATTTAAGCTGGAGTCACGTAGCGCCGCACGTCACTCTGCTCTGATTAGTGTAGGGATAGGACGCAGCTGCTGTGAGGGCCAGATTAGGCAGGGAAAAGTCAGCAAAAACACCTAATGAAGTGATCGATCTACAGCTGTGAATCATTCAATTTCTGCTAGTTCGCTGGTTTTTAGGCTGCACAGAGCGTTTTTCTGTCACTTTTTTCTGTAGTGATAGGCGGCCATTTTGTGTCTTGTGGTGCACCAGCACAAGCTGCCACCAAGTCCATCAATCCATCAATACCAGGTTTATTTTTGCTATATTCTACATCAGGGGCTTGGCTGTGATTATTGTCAGCCCTAGAAACTCAGGATAGAAATTTCTATATTTTATTGAGGGGTTAAATTCAATTGACAAAATAGCAATCCCCTAAATCTGGTATTCCAGCTCAAGTGTAATACTGTCTGCTGTTTGGCAAAGGATAGATTTTTTTCTGTGGTGAAATTCAATTGCCAAAATAGGAATCCCCTAAATCTGGTGTCCCAGCAGTGGCTGGCAAAGTTTAATAGTGTCTGGCAAAGGATATATTTTGTTCTGGGGTGAAATTCAATTGCCAAAATAGCAATACCATAAATCAGTGGTTTCAGCTGTGGCTGGCCAAGTTCAATAGTGTCCGGCAAAGGATATATTTTGTTCTGGGGTTAAATCCAATTGCCAAAATAGCAATACCGTAAATCTGGTGTTCCAGCTGTGACTTGACAAGTTTCATAGTGTCCGGCAAAGGATATATTTTTTTCTGGGTTGAAATTCAATTGCCAAAATAGCAATACCGTAAATCTGGTGTTCCAGCTGTGACTGGACAAGTTTAATAGTGTCCGGCAAAGGATTTTTTTTATTTTCTGGGGTTAAATTCAGTTGCCAAAATAGAAATACAGTAAATATGGTGTTCCAGCTGTGACTGGACAAGTTTAATAGTATCCGTCAAAGGATAGATTTTGTTCTGGGGTGAAATTCAATTGCCAATATAGCAATACCCTGAATATGTTGTTCCAGCTGATGCAGGCCAAGTGTTAATCTGTCCATAAAAGGGTATTCTACACTCAGCGTGCATCTCCAAGTATATTTATTTCCGTAAAAGGGTATATTACAAAAAGTGTTACATTACAATTGCTGAAAGCATAATCCTCTAAATCTGCACGCACTATTATGCATCTCATAGTGTATTTCTTTCCGTAAAAGGGTATATTACACTCAAGGTGTATATACAAGTACTAAGAGGGTCATCCTCAATAACTTCACACGCTACCGTGCATCTCCAAGTGTATTTCTGTCCGTTAAAGGGTATACTGCACAAAGTGTTAAAATACAATTGCTGAAGGCATAATCCTACATATTTTTTCACACGCTACTGTGCATCTCCAAGTGTAAATCTGTCTATAAAAGGATACCTTTCACCCAGGGCCTACAATTGATATTCCCCTAAATCAGTGGTTAGTGCTGTGCCTAGATTTGTGTATTATGGTACATAAATAAATAGGCAGATAGTGTTAGGTGCCTGTATAAATAGGCCTGAATTTGAAATCAATACATTGGGCCAAATATTTTTTTTCTTATTGTGGTGCTTGGTGAATGGTAACAATGAGGAAAACATCTAGTAAGGGGCGCAGACGCGGTCGTGGTGGTGTTAGTGGACCCTCTGGTGCTGACTGATGGTTTGGCCCCATTCAACTGCCGGGTCTCAAAATTGGCCAGAGCTAGCCTTTTATGCCTTGGAGGTGCTGGCCTGCCCGGCGGCCAACATTTTGTCTGAACGTGTATTCAGCACGGCAGGGGGCGTCATTACTGACAAACGCAGCCGCCTGTCTACAGCCAACGTGGACAAGCTGACGTTCATAAAAATGAACCAGGCATGGATCCCACAGGACCTGTCCATCCCTTGTGCAGAATAGACATTTATAACTGCCTCCCCCTCAACCATATATTCTTGTACTCCGGGGCACTTCTTTATTGAATCCTCTTTTTTTAATTTTACCATTATATTGCGGTGCAACCAAAAGTTGAATGAACCTCTCCTCCGTCTAGGTGCCAGGGGCCCAATTATCTGAAAGTGGCCTGTTTCAGTGGTGGGTGAGATGAAGCCTAATTCTCTGCTATGCGACCTCTGTCCTCTGTCTGGGTGCCGTGGGCTAAATATCTGGAATTGACCTTCTTTATTGCTGGGTGACATGAAGCCTTATTCTCTGCTATGCGACCTCTCTACTCTGTCTGGGTGCCAGGGGCTTAATTATCTAAAAGTGGCATTCTCCATTGGCGGCTGACATGACGCCTGATTCTCTGCTATGCGACCTCTGTCCTCTGCCTGGGTGCTGGGGCCTAAATAAATGAAAGTGGCCTTCTCCATTGGTGGATGACTTGAAGCCTGATTTTCTGCTATGGGACCTCTCTCCAATTGATATTGTTTAAATTTTATTTATTTTATTTTATTTTAATTAATTTCCCTATCCACATTTGTTTGCAGGGGAGTTACCTACATTTTTCTGCCTTTTGCAGCCCTCTAGCCCTTGTCTGGACCATCTTACAGCCTTTTTAGTTCGGGTCCCCATTGACTTCAATGGGGTTCGGGTTCGGGATAAAGTTTGGGTCGAGTTCAGATCCCGAACCCGAACATTTTTGGGAAGTTGGGCTGAACCTCTCGAACCCGAACATCCAGGTGTTCGCTCAACTCTAGCCATTTACTAAATGATAAGATCATAGGTCATCTTTTGAGTGATACCCCAAGGATAACTTACACAAGAGCCGCTAATTTAGCGGGAAAAGTGGCCCCAGCAGTTAAAAGAAGGATGGTGTCTCAGGAAAATGGAATTTGGTTAACCTCAAAAGGCTTTTTTAGATGTGGCAGATGTGCCAATTATAGGATTACCACCTTCCCCAATAAAATTGTAGGAGCACAATCTACAGTTCACTCTTTTAACTTGGACATTCAAGAATGTTTGACATGTGATTCAGTCGATGTTATATACCTGTTGGAATGCACTTGCAGAAAACAGTACATAAGAAAAACTAAAAGAACCCGAAAAAAGAGGGTGGCTGAACACGTCTCTAACATTAAAAAGGGTTTAGAGACACATTCTTTGTCCAAACATTTTAAACTGATTCACAATTGTGATTCTTCTTTTTAAAAAATTTTTAGCTATTGAGAAAGTAAAGAGATCCTGGAGAGGTATAAATCATGTGGCACAAATGTTGAGACAGGAATCACAAAGGATTTTCGAATTTAAAACTCTGACACCTAGGGGTTTAAACGCCGAGATGGAACTTTTTGGGTTTCTTTGAGAATGGGAGGCGGGCTGGTGGTGACGGGACATAGGAGTCTGTCCGCTTTTACCGACACTCCGATCTCCTCTCCCTGTCGGGCTACCCTGGTCACCTCTAGTGTTGAGCGCGAATATTCGAAAAGCGAATTTTTTTAGCGAATATCGGCACTTCGCTAATTCGCGAATATTTCGAATATAGCGCTATAAATTCGCTATTTCGAATATTCGTTTTTTTTTGTTTTTTTTTAGTTATATTTTTTTCTTTCCTACTTCCCAAAAGTAGTTCTTACCTGTCCTGAGGATTCCTGGCTTCCTGGCTGCTCTAGTCAGTGCCCGTTGCCGCTTCTGCCGACTTCCGTGCTCATGTGGAGCGTCCCCATCCATGGGAGAATCTCCATATACTAAAATGTACTGTCGGATTTGAGGAATTACGTTGAAATCGCAATGCGATTAATTCAAGTTATATTAATCGCATTGCGATTACAACTTAGCACTGCTATCTTACATAGGCTAGAATTAACGAATATGGAGTATAGCTATGCACTAGCAGTGCTAAGTTGAAATCGCAATGCGAATACTTTAAGTTAAATTAATCGCATTGCGATTTCAACTTAGCACTGCTGCTATATTCCATATTCGTTAACTTCTTTAATTCTAGCAAGCTGACCCATTATAAACCCAGCTCTAAGTTGAAATCGTAATGCGATTAATATAACTTGAATTAATCGCATTGCGATTTCAACGTAATTCCTCAAATCCGACAGTACATTTTAGTATATGGAGACGTTCCCATGGTGATGGGGACGCTCCATGAGCACAGAAGTTATGGTTGGCTTGGTAGAATTAGCGAATAGCGAATATGACGAATGTATTCGTCATATTCCTCAAAACGAAGATAACGAAGTATTCTACATCTTCGTTTTAGCTACCTATTCGTCTCGTCATCGTCAACTTCGCTATTCGCTAATTCTAGCAATCAAATAGGAAGGTTGACTTACCAGACAGCTGTGTTAAATTCGCTATGCAATTTTTTTTTTTTTAATACAATAATTATATTACTTGATAAAATTATTATAAGTATTCTATTTATTAAAAAAAAAAAAATCGCATAGCGAATTTAACACAGCTGTCTCTATAGTCAACCTTCCTATTTGATTGCTAGACTTAGCGAAGTTGACGAATAGGTTGCTAAAACGAAGATGTAGAATATTTCGTTATCTTCGTTTTGAGGAATAGACGAATACATTCGTCATATTCGTCATCCTCGCTAATTCTAGATATGAAACCAATAGGAAAGTAGCCTTAAGTACAAATCGCAATATGCGATTATTTAAATCGCATGTTAATCGCGATAACTAGAAAAAATGACGAATATTCGATTTCGACGAATATGAAATGAATATTCATTCGAATATTCGCGAATTTCGTCGAAATCGAATATGGCACCTGCCGCTCATCACTAGTCACCTCCTATAGCATCCCTACATTATCTGTTGTTTTGTTAGGTGTGGGTTTGATTTTTAGTTTGTTGTTTCATGTCTGGTCTGTTGTTTGTTGTTGTCCAGCATGTATACTAGACATTCCCTTTCGCCTGTGGAAGTGGGCTCTATGGTTTCCCGGAGCGGTAAACCTCATATCGGTATGCAGTGCTTCCTGGGGCCGCCGTGCATCTATCTGCATGGGGGTCCAGGCAGGAACTGGTGTACTGGTTTCCTGTGTGTGTGTTGTTTGTACAGTGTCCTGTTTGGTGTGTGGGATCCAGTACCTATGCACGGGTTCCAGGCATGGTGTCAGCGGCAGGTAAGTGTGTTGTGTTGTGTGCTTAACTGCAGTCCCAGTTTCTGCATACAGCTTCCTCTTTCCCTGCAGCTAGGTTGGTGGAGACTCCTGAGCATCCGTGTATTGAAAGCATGGGTCGTCTTACCCCTGCTCCTTTTGAGTGATTTTCAGGGCGACTCAGGGTTTCCTGGGTATAAGCCGTCCTACAATCCAGGTCCGCTCATATGGTGAGGAGGTAAGGGCTAGAATTAGGAATGCTATAGGAGGTGACCAGCTCCCTTTTCCCTGGGTCCTGGCTTAGTTGCTCCCCAGTCTTTATGACATTGTACGGTGGGGGGTTTTTCCCACTCCCCACCATGACAGTATGTCAAAGTAAGGCTCCTCATTTTTTTCCTGCAGAAGCAGGTGCAACATGTTTTGCCTTCTTACCCTGGCTAACATGCTTGTCCTTCGGAGGAAAGGTGAACGTGGTATCACCGTTTACTGCGCGGTTCTTGGCAACAGTTGGTTGTAATTTTGTGTACCGTTGCTTGTGCTGGTGTGTCCCCTTATCCTTTCTCAGTAGTTCCATGCTCTTGGGCTGGTTGCTGGCAGCATTCCTTTGGTGTATTGGCTGTGTGCTGGTTGGGGAATACTCGCTGGCAGCGACCCTGAGTGTAAACTGTTCCTGAGAGGGACGCGGTGATTGGTATGGTCCCAAACCATATGGTCCCTCCTGTTTGTTGGATGGCTGCCAGGGGCCTTGTTGTGGTCCTGGTGTGCTGGTGGCAGTTTTGAGGGATATGCTAACACCGAATCATATCTTTTTTTTTCCTCTTCTCTTTGTGGGTCTCCCACTAGCTTCCCCTTTTCGGTTGGGAGTGCTTTGAGGGGTGGGAGTGTCTAGGCCTCGTTTGTGTGTGCCCTGACATGGTTGCCATGCATACTGTTGTTGGTGGCAATGTGTATTTGCAGCACATGTAGGTGGCTCCTCCTTTCGCCTTGGTCTTTCCCTGTCCGGTGCTGAAGGGGTTAATTCTCTGGCTAGGTGGACTTAGGTTTAGCTGGGTGTGGTCTCAGGTCTCCTCATATTCTGTTGCTGTGAGACTGAGATTATTGTTATGTCTGCCTTTGTGTGAGAAGGAGCTTGCTCCTTTCTTGGATGCTATCTGAGGGCCATCTTAGTTTGACATCAATGTCATCTGTGTTGTCATCCCTTTGTCTCCTCCTTGTCCTTTCCCTACCTTATCTGTTGTTTTGTTAGGTGAGGGATTTTCAGGGCGACTCAGGGTCCTATGTTTCCTGGGCATGAGCAGACCTACCATTCAGGTCCGCTCATACGGTAATGAGGCAAGGGCTAGTTTTAGGGATGCTATATGAGTTGACGAGCTCCCTTTTCCCTGTGTCCTGGCTTAGTTGCTCCCCAGTCTTCATGACATTGCATGGTGGGGGGTGTTACCTACTCCCCGCCGTGACAGACAGATGCCATACGTTGGCATCTGTCACCATAGTGTCCCATTATAGAAATAAAAGTATACATTAACATATATGTTTTCTACTGGACTCTGCAGGATGGAAAAGCATAGTGTACTACACTTTAGCATCCTTTTCCCCCCCAGTGTATACATTAAACGTAGGGCAAAGATAGTTGGCCTACATTTTTTCTCTAGATTCCCCCATACACATGTACGGCCGCTTAGACAAGCATGGACACATTATCAAAATTAAAAGGGGAATTAGCCACTGCCAGTCAGCATGTTTTTTTTTTTTTTTGTTTGTTTTTTTTATATGAATTAACATAGCAGTTTCATTTTATAATCCAATAAAGAATGTAAATATTACAATTTATAGAGCATTTGGTAAAAAGCTATGCAAGGTCCTTTTCATTAAAAAAATGCAATTAAATTGAAATGTTCAAGTATTCATGCTACTGTGCATATTGTCTCCAGTATACACTGTCATAAATTTATAAGTGGCAACTAACCTGAACATGGTATTGAAAACTAATACAAGAACAAGTGCTTTGTTTAATTTGCTTAAAAATATGACCTTCACTAATATACCTTAAGGATAAGATATGGTATCTGATTATCTATGTGTTTAGATTGCTATTCTAACTAAACAGCTAATTCATTTATAAGAAAGGCTAAAGGTCTGACACATAAATAGAATATAATGAACTAATCAGTCTTATACTGCATAAAGAGGAACCAATATGTCAGAAGCCATGGACCTCGGGAAATATACGATGCTTCATTATTTTACGTTTGCTGTTTTTGTACCCGCACACATAGTTATGATATCCCTCATTGCATTCTTAAATGGATAGAACACAGTTAATTTATACAATGAAATTGAATACCTATTTGAGTATACATATATATCTCAAAAGTTTGTATAAAATCAGGAGTAAAGGTAATTTTCACATTCTGAAAATAAAGTTTATTCAGTGTATAATGGAAAGCTTTGCAACATGGGAATATACTACATGTATAAATTTTCCGTGATCTCTGCTTTTACTTATTAGATGAGAACTTCATTGATGATTTTCAGCACCTTGAAAATGTTCCTTTCATGTGATCGTTACACAGATCATTACAGGTAAAGTACAGCATACTTCTACACGCTACTAAAGTTTACAACTTTGTATAATTAACTAGGAGTGAATTCACTGAGCTACTGTTGAATGTTGAATTTAGCTTTGGGCTAGACAGAGGTGTAAAGTATAAGGTTCTATCTGCTAGTCATCCTGAACCGTCTGACAAGTAATTGGCTTTGCTGAATGAAGGGCCACTGGTTATAATTTAACGATTTCTGATCTAATAGCAACACTTAATAATGGTCATCCTGGGACGACCATCTAGCAGATTGTCGGGAAGGAAGTGTTCCATCCCAACAATCTGCTGATTGCCAGTTGAGGAGACTGGTGCATTTACATGCACCAATCTCCTCCAGATCACTCAGAGTATGGGGAGAAACGATAGCTAATGCCATTGCTCTTCCCCATACTGTCTTGTCGATTCCGAGCAGCAGGATCTGCCACTGGAACACAATGAACAAGGGTTTAGCTCGTTCATCGGGTAGTCGGAGGTGAATTTACACCGCCAGATCATCGGTAATTAGCGTAACTAGTAACACTGGTTAGCGTTGATTTGTTCAATTGTTGACCTATGTTAAGGGCCCTTAAAAAGATTGTTCCCCAAATTTGTGAACAATATTAGTTAGTAAGACAGAGGTCAAGGTTGCAAGCATTTATTCTCTATGGTACAGATAGAGACAAGCATAGTTTAAGGCAAGCAACTTTTAACTGCTTGGATACAGAAGTTTTTTCATATTTGCGTTTTAATTTTTCTTCCCTTTCTTCCCAGAGCCATAACCTTTTTATTTTTTCGTTCACATAGCTGTATATGGGTTTGTTTTTTGTAGGGCAATTTGTACTTTCTAATAATACCATTTAATATGGCACACAATGTAGTGGGAAGAGGGGAAAAAATACAAATGGGGGGAATTGGGGGAAAAAAATTCAATTCTGCCACAGTTCCACAGTTTTACAGGTTTTGTCCCTGACCTGTAACCTTCATTCTCTGGATAAGTATGATTACAATGATACCAATGTAGTGGGGAGAGGGAAAAAAATCCACAGTTTTACAGGTTTTGTCCCTATGACATTCCCTATGTGAGAAAACTGACCTGTAACCTTAATTCTTTGGAAAAGTATGATTATAACGATACCATATATTTGTAGATTTTTGTGTGCTAATACTGACAAAATTATGAAAACTTTAAAAAAAAAGTTTACATCGCCATATTCTGAACCCCATAACTTTTTCTAGGTATGTCTACTGAGCTGTGTGAGTACTCATTTTTTTTGCTGGATGATCTTTAGCTTTTATTGATACCATTTTGGAGTGTGTGTGACATTTTGATCAGATTTTATTACATTTTTGGGGGTAAGAGAATCTGTGGCTCTTGACCATGGTATCGAAACGGTTAAATGCCTGTGATTGGCATTATTGTTGGTTGCATACATGACCCACAGGCCTCTGCTGTTTGAAAATAACAGAGACCTGCTGGCTATGGTGCCCTCAGCATGCCCGAGCGGGCGCATGTTTAAAGACCCTATCTGTACACTGCAGGGAGCCTAAGGATTAAATAATAAAAACACATCACGCACAAATAGATGTCATATTTCACTAGAATACGAGAAAAGTAGACCTAGTTCACATTTGGAGTTATTTGCACTTAAAGCGTTTATTGCCATATTTCTAGAGAAAAAGCTGCTGCTGTTATTTACACTGAAATAGTTCCGTTGCCAATTTCAAATCATTTAGTTGCCTATCTCAGCAAAAAAAGAAAAATATATTTGGCATTTAGGGGTGTTTTAATTTGCTCTTAATTTATTTAGTTCAGCTAAAAGTATGTCAGACAGAGTAGTGCCAGGCCCTGCACAGGGGAGTGGCAGAGGTGTAAATGATTCTGGCACAGGTTGCAGCAGGGGTTTCTTCCTGAGGCCTCAGGTCCACATGTCAGCTAGCGTTCATGTGTTGACCAGCAACTCAGCGGTTCTTGATTGGTTGACTCCGTCTTCGACTTCGTCTCAAGTGACAGCAGCACCAGCAGCCTGAGTCTAGAGTCGCTGATGAGCAGCTTTCTTCACCCACATAGTGAAGAAACTACTCACCAGCAGCACCAGGTAGACCTGAAGCAGGACTTGAACCAGCAGGTGGTGGCATACTTTGACAGCACCCTGTAAGCCATCATAGAAAATCCGCTGGACTACTGGGCAGCCAAACTGGATTTGTAGCCGCAGCTGGCCGGGTTTGCTTTGGAAAAGCTGTCTTGCCCGGCCAGTAGTGTGGCATCAAAGCAGGCGTTTAGTGCGGCGAGGGCCATAGTTACCCCAAGAAAACTTATCTCCACGCAAAATGTGTAGAGACTTACTTTTGTCAAGATGAATCAGGTGTGGATCAGCCAGGATATCCACCCACCAATGCCTGATGCATCAGATTAGATCATCCATTTACACACTATGTCACCGTGCCACTTTGTGGTATCATGCTGCTACTGTTGTTGCCATCTCCACACTATGTCACCTTGCCACTCTGTGGCCTCCTGATGGCGCCATCTCCACACTATGTCACCTTGCCACTCTGTGGCCTACTCATACTGCTGCTGCTACCTCCACACTTTGTCATTGTGCCACTTGGTGGTCTTATACTGCTTCTACCTCACCACTATGTCATAGGGCCACTCTGTTGACCTCTCATGCTGTTACTACCCTCCCCACACTATGATGGGGTCGCTATCGTCCTTGTTTGGCCTTTTTGAATTTACCATTATTTGACTTTTCCTGTGATAGGTCAGAAGGGAGGACACACAACGTATCCTGTCTGTGTAGCAGGTATAAGGCCTGCAGGGTCCCATCAGAATTGGCTTATGATTTGGTAGCCAAAAGAAGGAGTGGGTACAAAACACAGAAGATATGCAAATACTACCTTCAGATGTCATCTCTGTTTTAGATCCACTGCTGTTGTTTTTGGCATTAGCAATAGTCATGGTTTAGTGAGCAAATGCTTAAAGAGTGAAGGCGTATGCTCCCCAGACAGGATACGTTTTTTGTGGGTTATTGTTCTGACGGACCAGTGGAAGGGCAAATTAATCAGTGACATCAACACAAACTTACTGCTGACACCCTCTCCACTCTGTCGGGGGGCTCTAATTGTATAAGCGTTTAATAGAACCGGTTCTGTAGACATCTATGTGGAATCAGCTAACAAAGTGTAAAAGGAGTGCGCTTCTTCTTGGCAATAACATGGACCTGTAAGGCTGAGTTCATTCTTGAGTTATTTGGTCAGTTTTGACGAATTTAAGTATACTTTCTTATCATTTTAATCAAGTTTCGGTTTATAGTAACACAGTAACATAGTTTCATAGCATATAAGGGCAAAAAAGTCATTTGTCCATCCAGTTCGGCCTGTTATCCTCCAAGTTGATCCAGAGAAAGGCAAACAAAAGCCTGTGAGGTGGAAGCCAATTTTCCCCTCTTGAGGGGGAAAAAATGCATTCACGACTTCTATCAGGCAATCAGATAACTCCCTGGATCAACAACCCATCTCTAGTGGCTATAGCCTATTATATTATTACACTCCAGAAATACATCAAGGCCTTTCTTGAACTCTTTAAGTGAACTCACCATCACCACTTCCTAAGGCAGAGGATGTCCCCTTGTCACAGTCACAGTCCTGGGGATCAATAGATAATGGGAGAGATCTCTGTATTGACCCCTGATATATTTATACATAGTAATTAAATCTCCCCTCATTCGTCTTTTTACTACAGTGCATAGCCCTAATTTTGATAATCTTTCAGGGTATTGTAGTTACCTCATTCCAGTTATTACTTTAGTTGCCCTCCTCTGAACCCTCTCCATCTCTGCTATGTCTGCCTTGTTCACAGGAGACCTGAACTGTACACAGTACTCCATGTGTGGCCTGACCAATGATTTGTAAAGTGATAGGACTATGTTCTCATCACGGGCATCTATGCCCCTTTTGATGCAACCCATTATCTTATTGGCCATGGCAGCAGCTGCCTGACATTGGTTTTTATAGCTTAGTTTTCTGTTCACTAAAATTCCTATGTCGTTTTCCATGTCAGTGTTACCCGAATCGGGAAGTCATCTTACAGCACCTGCTGAGCCCCATAGTGTTGTTCCAGACCTGCATGGAGTTATATCAGATAAGGATATCCTTTATTCTATCTACTATATCTGTTTTGCAGCTCTGGGCTATTTCTCTAGTGACTGAAACATGCGTATTATTTGGCTTTTGGCAGTATGCTCTTGAATAATTGTCTGTTTGGGGCCATTAGTTGGTGTACGGGACAAGTGCAATATATATGTGGTATATTTGTCTGCTATATGTGTTTTTTGTCACTAGTTTATTGTATTTTATATATCTGCTGATTGAATCATTATCATATGTGCTATAACCTGTTATGGTTGTCTGAAATATGCACCTGTTTGGGTGTTATATGTGGTATCTCAGATATCTTTTTGATGTGGTGAATACTTTATCACTTTGGTCCCCTGAGGAACCTTGTTTTATTACAAGGGGAAACGCGTCGGGTTTGGATAAGGGATTTATGCCATACGACGGTTTGGATTTTTGGCAGATATATCAATCGATGTTATATAGCAAGTTGGTAATTTGATTATTAGCAGAGGGACTCATAGGGAATTTATAGCCAAGGTTCGAGGACAGAGAGTCCCTACCATCAAGGAATGCCTCTGGGCTGAGCAGTTTTTGAGGGATTTTTTAGGGATAGATAGTTATGTGATTAGTATCTGATCAATTCATACGATCTTCCCCTCCCCCTTTTTACTGCTCTATACTGGTGGCTTTTTCCTGCGTGATGTGTGTCTGTTAGGTGGCACTTTGATAGCGTCATTTTAGTCCTATGGAACATTTTTTCGATTGATTTTCATTAAAAGCTATATTTTAGGAAGTTTTTCTCAGTGATTTGTGTTGTATTTGGCTTCTTCCTTACCTTATCCTTGTTCAGTGATAGTCTGAATTTACTTTTACATTTTGCATTTCATTTGACAGTTTTTTTCTTCAGTGAATACAGTGGAGAAAAAACTATTTCTCCTCATCGCTCTCTGCAACTACCCCCTCATCACTCTCTAAAGGGCCGACACCTTCGGATTTATGCTTTTTACCATATATAATTGAAGAACATTTTAGGGTTAGTTTTGCCGACTTTGGCAATTAACCCCTTAGTGACCACCCATATGCCTTTTTACGGTGGTCACTAAGGGGCCTAAGTCTGGGCTGCCGTGTTTTTACGGCGGCCCAGTCTAAGCGCTGCACGGGTCCCCCATGCAGCGGAGAGCATGAGAGCATGAGAGCCGGGGCCCTGCTCTAACAGCCCGGATCGGCAAGAGTGCCGATCCGGGCTGTTTAACCCTTTACATGCCGGGCGCAATGGCGCCTGCCGCATGTAAAGCGTTGACAGAGGGAGTGGACTCCCTCTGTCACAAATCAGCACCCTGCAAATGCGATCGTGGGGTGCTAATGTCTTGGGAAGCCTTACCTCGCTTCCGGCAGGGCCCCGAGCCTGTTCTTCAGATAACTCCAGCAGGCTATGCCTCTCCGGCGCAACCTGCTGGTCAAAGTTTGAATTACATTGCTATTAAAATGTAATGCGTTATAGAAATAATGCATTACATTTTAAAAGCAATCAAAATACTGTATATTATAGACCCCTTGTGGGACTATTAAGTAGTAAAAAAGTTAATCAGAAAGTTATGTGTACCCTAAAATGGTGCCATTAAAAACTACAACTTGTCCCGCAGAAAACAAGCCCTTATAAAGCTATATAGACGGAAAAAAAAAAAGGTTATAGCTCTTGGAACGAGACCATGAAATAAGGAAGAAAAAATCTTGGTCATTAATGCCCAAACGGGCTTGGTCACTAAGGGGTTAATCTCTTGTTCTCTAGTTTGGCCATTTTTATTTGTTTTTTACATATTCAATTTTTTTCCTTATAGTTTTTCAGAGCTTCCTTGCTACCCTCCTGTTTTAGCTCTTTAAATGCTTTCTTTTTGTCATTTATTGCTTTCTGTAAAGTTCTATTTAACCACATTGGTCTCTTCTTGTTCCTTAACCTTTTATTCCCATAAGGTATGTACCTCTCACAATTATATTGTAGGGTGCTTTTAAAAATATCGCATTTTGTGACTGTATTTTTATTTTTGAGGAATTTGTCCCAGTTAGTTAGGCTAATGGCCACTCTTAGTTGGCTAAATTTTGATTGTTTGAGGCTTGGTATTTTTGTTCCTCCCCGAAGAAACACTCTTTTGAATGATAATTTGGAAGGTTATTACTTTATGGTCACTATTTCCCAGGTGTCCCCCAATCTGCACATCTGTTGTTCTGTCAGGTCTATTGGTTAATACTAAATCCAGTATTGCCTTCCCTCTAGTCGGGTCCTGAACCAGTTGGGAAAGGTAATTGTCTTTGGTTATTGCCAAAAACCTTTCTATATCAGATTAGTTGAAGTCCCCCATAATAACGACTTCATTATGATTTGACGCCTCGTCTATCTCGTTTAGTAGTAGATTTTATGTGGACTCTGGTATATTAGGGGGCTTATAATAAACTCTTATTAGTAATTTATTATTGTTTTTGCTTTCATGTATTTCTACCCACAGGGACTCCACATATTCATGTCCCTCACTTATATCTTCTTGGACTGTGGACTTTACATAAAGTCAGACCCCTCCCCTTCTCTGGTTTTGGTGATACATTCTAAACAGACTGTAACCCTGTACATTAACTGCCCAGTCATCGCTATCATCCAGCCATGTTTCAGTTATTCCCACTATGTCCTAGTTCTCCTCACATATCACTTATTCCAGTTCCCCAGTTTTATTAGTCAGGCTTCTAGCATTAGTATGCATACATGTAAGAGTTTTATGTATATGTTTTTACCCTACACCTTTCCTTCTGAACTCTTATAGTTCCTCCTTTCATTCCTCCCCTAGTCCCACTAACTTGCCCCTGGCCTCTATCTGCACTATCTTCCCATCCTATAATATAATTACCAGTTCCTAGTTTACAGACTCCTCCAACCTTCTAGCCATCTTCTCCCCCAACACAGATGCCCCTTCCCCATTGAGGTGCAGCCCATCCCTAAGATAGAGCCTGTAGCCAACAGAGAAGTCGGCCCAGTTATCCAGGAACCCAAACCACTCCTTCCTACACCAGTTCTTGAGCTACTTGTTAACCTCCCTAATCTCCTGCTGCCTTTCTTTTGTGGCTTGTGGTACAGGCAGTATTTCGGAAAATACTACCTTTGAGGTCCTTGACCTAAATCCCTAAAATCATTTTTAAAGAGGCTCCACCTACCTCTAACTTTGTCATTGGTTCTGATATAGACCATGACCTCTGGATCTTCTCCAGCCCCTTCCATTTAATCTGTCAACCCGATCCACGATGTGTCAAACTTGAGCACCAGGAAAACATACCGTTCGTTGATCCCGGTCTTTGTGACAGATTGCCCTATCTGTACCTTTAATAATTGAGTCTCCCACTACTAGCACCTGTCTGGCCTGCCCTGCTCTCCTGGTCCCCTGCTACTGGAGCTGACATTCCCCTGACTGGCAGAGGAAGTGTCCGGCTGCAGCAGTGCTCTCTCTGAACTGTCATCAATTTAATATTGAATATTTAATGAATTTACTAATAAACATTTTATGTTGCCTAAGACAGGAGAGAATCAGGCAGTCTTCTGTTTATTCAAGGAAGTGGTGTTGCGATGGAGAAAGCATGCAATGAAAACAGTTCCTCTCCACATGGAGACGAATCCTGTCAAGATTGCTGCAAGTGCAGTATTGGCTGCTCATCGACCAAGATACTTCCGGGGGCATCCTGCCTGGCATGAACAGATCTCCAGTAGCTACAGACAATGAGAAGACAAAGGTTCAAGATAGCTTGGAGCCCGGAAGAGTCACAAAGTTAGTAAAGATTCAAACCACCAACCAGGTCCCGGTCTCATCGTCTGGTGAAAACATCACGGGTTCCTAGTCATCATTGAAATTAAAGGAGGGCATCCTTATTATATTTAATTAATTTAATAATAAAATATTTTATACATTTACTAATAACATTTAAATTTTGTCTACAACAGGAGAGAATCGGACAGTCTTCTGTGTATTCAAGGACGTGGTGTTGCGATGGAGAAAGCATGCAAAGAAAACAATCCCTCTCCACCTGGACACAAATCAAGTCAAGATTGCTACAAGTGCGGTATTGGCTGCTTATCGACCAAGATACTTCTGGGGGAAACCAAGATTCTCTTGTGTGGTTTGTAAAATAATTTAAAATGGAAAAACATTCTATAGCACAAACTTACAGCGTACATTTCCCATAAATGATTTTTTCAATTGCAAGATCTATAAGATCACCTGTGTGTGCAATAAAGATTATATAGGGAAGACGAAAAGGGAATTGCGCTGGAGACTGGGAGAGCACATTGGTGACATTGAGAACAAGAGGCACACGGCTGTGTCCAGATATGTTCATGAATGTCACCAGGGCAATCCCAAATGTATCAAGGCAATGGGGATTGAGAAAATGCACCCCCCCCCCAGTATGTGGAGGTGACTGGGACAGACTGCTGTTGCAACAGGAGACCCGTTGGATCTTTTTGTTACGGACAGTCTCACCTCAGGGTCCTAATGAGCAAACCAACTATAGTCCCTTCATTTGACTGCTGATTTACTGATTAAAACCTTCCCCTGCAATCTGGTTAAATTATCTGCTACACCACTCTCCCCTTAACCCCTTAAGGACATGGCCCTATTTCACCTTAAGGACCAAGCTATTTTTTGAAAATCTGACCAGTGTTAATTTATGTGTGAATAACTTTAAAACACTTTTACATATCCAGGCCATTCTGAGATAGTTTTTTCATCACATATTGTACTTCATGACACTGGTAACATTTAGTCAAAAAAGTTCATTTTCTTGTATGAAAAAAATACTAAGTTTCAATTTCTCCACTTCTATAATACATCAATTTCTACACTTCTATAATACATAGTAATACCTCCAAAAATATTTATTACTTTACATTCTTCAAATGTCTACTTCATGTTTGAATCCTTTTGGGAATGCCATTTTATTTTTTGGGGACGTTACAAGGCTTAGAAGTTTAGAAGCAAATCTTGAAAATTTTCAGAAAATTTCAAAAGCCCACTTTTTAAGGACCAGTTCAGGTCTGAAGTCACTTCGTGAGGCTTACATAAAAGAAACCACCCAAAAATTACCCCATTCTAGAAACTACACCCCTTAAGGTATTCAAAACTAATTTTACAAACCTTGTTAACCCTTTAGGTGTTCCACAAGAGTTTATGGCAAATGGACATAAAATTTCAGAATTTCGATTCTTTGGAAAATTTTCCATTTTAATCCATTTTTTCCAGGAACAAAGCAAGGCTTAACAGCCAAACATAACCCAATATTTATTGTCCTAATTCTGTAGTTTGCAGAAACACCTCATATGTGGTTGTAAACTGCAGTATCACCAAACGGCAGGGTATAGAATGAAGGGAACGCAATATGGTTTTTGGAAGGCAAATTTTGATGGACTAGTTTATTTACACCATGGCCCATTTCAAGCCCCCCTGATGCACCCCTAGAGTAGAAACTCCAAAAATGTGACCCCATTTTGGAAACTACTGGATAAGGTGGCAGTTTTGGGAGTATTATTTTTAGGGTACATATGATTTTTGGTTGATCTATAATAATTTTTATTAGTGATAAATGTGTTTTTTATTTTTACCTTTTTTCACTTTTTTACATTTTTTTTTACCCAGACCAACTTGGTTCTTGAAGATCCAGTGGAACTGGTGTCTGTATAATACAATACATCATATAATGTACTGTACTATATTTTTTACTTGACCCTTAGTCTGATCAGACTTTTGCCTTTAGTCTGATCAGAATCCTGTTACCATGGCAAGCAGGACACATTTGAAGGCGTCCTGTTGCCATGGTTACCCTCCTCTGCTGCTATAACAGAGCAGCGGAGGATGCAGAGGGAGTGAAGCTAGGGACTAGAGCTAGGGGGTCTGCACCATGCACAGCAGCCCCCCACAGCGGCTCCCTTCATCTTAACCCCTTCTATACATCGGTCCCTACGGAACTACCCAAACCGGATGCGCTGTATGGGGACCCTCATCAGATGTCCTCCTCTACATTGTGCATGTCCCAGCACATTGCCGTCACTAGCCTGGGCAATTAGCAGCGTTGAACACACTGTGTATCGTCCTGTGTGTTCCATAGTGTTAGCCCCAAGCTCCAAAAATTTCCCCTGATGAGCTTCAGTTTCCCTTGAAGTGAAATGTGCATGTAGGAACCTGTCAGCAGAGGGCCAATTGGGGCGCACAAATTCCAGGGGTAGGTATCTGTCGGTATCTGGCAACCAGTACCCGCGGCCGGGCAACCAGGGCTTTTGTAGGGTGTAGGCAGGGACATACAGGGCAAGTTATCCTGGACCCGCTTCACCACATTACCTACCAGCTGGGAAACTCTTATAAGCCTCCGTGGATGTCAAAGGAGGCTACTTTATCTACAGAAGGTAGGTCTTTTTGCCCTATACATAGATGATCAAATTACGTATATGTATCGTTTCCTGTTGCGGGAAACTTGCCTGGCATGAACAGATCTCCAGTAGCTACAGACAAGGAGAAGACAAAGGTTCAAGATAGCTTGGAGCCCAAAAGAGTCGCACAGTTAGTCAAGATTCAAACCACCAACTAGGCCCCGGTCTCATCGTCCAGTGAAAATATCATGGGTTCCCAGTCATCATGGAAATCAAAAGGAGGGCATCCTGTGGTGCATGGAGATGGAGAGGGTCTTCGGATTCCCCCTGCACCATATGGACGTCTCAGAAATGAACTGCTGCTTCCGACAGCTGCTCCTTGGAAGGTCATGGAGCTTCCAGGTCATCCGGCATCTATTCCCCCCGCTGAAGAATTATTTTAAAAGTGTGTAGAAGCTTACACGGGGCCCCAACAGAGCAGATTTATTATAGAGACACCGGATTTTACAATATTAAATTATTATTTTGTGCATTAGCAATACTTATGGAGCAAGTGCTGACCGATTGAAGGCATATGCTCCCCAGACAGTATCCGTTTTTTTGTGGGTTATTGTTCTGGTCTAATTTATCAGTGTGGACTGTACTGTGCAGTGGCCCAAAATTCAAGTAGTCGCCCTGTGACAGAGTGGGGAGAGTGTCAGCAGTAGGGTTGTGTTTATTTTTCCCTTCTTCTGATCTGTCAGAAGAAAAGCCCCCCAAAAAAAGCCAATCCTGTATTTTCACACTTTTCAATATTTGGTCAGCATTTGATCATTATTTAAAAGGCAAAAACAGGAGTGGGTCCAAAATAGAGATAAAATTACATGGAAAAATGTGTATGTGTTCTGTGCTTTGGACCCACTACTGCTGCTTTTGGATTCCAAATGATCAGATCCTGATGCAAAATACTGGCTATGATAGAGGCCTCATGCTCATTTTGCATCTGTTTTGGCCATTTGCATCTGAAATAGGTTTTATTCAGATGAAAGAGAAGTCATGTATGCAGGACTTTAATGGCCTCTATCACACGCCAGTATTAGGTCAGTTTTTTGAATCAGTGTTTGATAAGTATTGGTAAGGCCAAAACAGCATCGGGTCCAAAACAGAGATAAAATGTCATGGAAAAATTTGTATGTGTTCTGTGTTTTGGACCCACTCCTGCTGCTTTTGGATTCCAAATGATGATCAGATCCTGATGCAAAATACTAGCTATGATAGAGGCCTCATGCTCAGTTTGCATCTGTTTTGGCCATTTGCGTCTGAAATAGGTTTTATTCAGATGAAAGAGAAGTCATATTTGCAGGACTTTAATGGCCTCTATCACACGCCAGTATTATATCAATTTTTTGTATCAGTGTTTGATAAGTATTGGTAAGGCAAAAACAGGAGTGGGTCCAAAACAGAAATAAAATATGATGGGAATATTTGAATGTCTTCTGTGTTTTGGACCCACTCCTGCTTTTGGCTTCCAAATCCTGATGCAAAATACTTACATGTGATAGAGGCCGGTGTGGCAGCACAGTGCAGTTAGATTATTACTGCAAGAGTGGTCTAGTCTGTTGCATCAGGCACTGGTGTCTGGAAACCCTGGTTGATCCACACCTATTTCATCTTTATAAAGGTAATTACCATGTGCCACACTAAACACCAGCTATGATGCCATACTACTGGCCAGGCAGGAAAGCTTGTCCTTGGCAAACTCGGCCAGTTGCGGCCAGATTTCAACTTTGGCTGCCCAGTAGTCCAGGGGATCTTAGATCTGGGGTGACAGGGTGCAGTCCAAGTATGCCACCACCTGCTAGTTCAGGTTCTGCTCCATGCCCTGCTACTGTTGAGTGGTTTCTTCAGTATGCTAAAGAAAAGTGATTATTAGACACTCAAGACTTACGTTGCTGTTGGTGGAGCTGGTGCTGCTCCTTATCCTGCTCCAGCAGTCATGGTAGTGGAGTGTGATCTCAGAGGGTCACCCCAGCTAGACCTTTTGTGAGGATGGGCAATGGAGCACTTAGGCAATGACCAAATTCAATAATAGTTGAGTTTTTTATCCCTCTCAGAAAGTATAAAAAAGACCCCATTGTGGCCAGGTAGAGAGGGTCTAACATTGTGCAGAGCTAGTAGTCCAACCCCTGCTGAATGCAGTGATATTGTGGCTGTCGCTATGCTCAGCATGCATCTGGCCATTTGCGCAAAGGAACTCAGAGGGACTCCTTGTTTCCATCTCCACTGCATATTGGCAAGGTCTGTTGGGATCATCTGTGTTGTCTTCGTTGTCGCCCTCTAGCTCCTCTTACTCCTCCTGCACCTTTTCTGTCGCTTTGGCAGATAAACAACCTAGTTCTGTATATATTTCCTGGGAATTTATGTCCTGATCCTCATCCTCCTCCTTTTCCTGTGCCAATTCAGCCACCACAGAGCTCAGTTGACCATGAGATGTAGGTTCCATGTCTTCTATCCCCTCGCCAGTCAGATATATCAGAATTCCCTCCAAGACATGAAGGAGTAGAGTGACTTAATTCATCCTGTAGTCCTGGCAACTGACAAATATAGTGGCTTCCTCAAAGGGCCTGTGCAAACAGAGGGTGTCATGCATAAGCTACCACTATCTAATGTCAAAGTTACACCGGGGAGTAGTCCTGTCTGTCTACATTAATTCACTCTGCTCCTACAGTTGGTCCAACATGTGGAGGGTGGAGTTCCAATGTGTGGAAATGTTGCATATGATGCAATGTAGGGGAACACCATTCTGCCTTTGTAGCTCAAGGAGGATGTGTTTTGCACAGTAAGAGTGGCTAAAGCGCATGCACAGTTCTTTGTCATTTTCAAGACGTCTTGCAGTTGGGTGGAAGACTTCAGGAACTGGGTAAAAACCATACTGAAGATATGCACCATGCAGGGCACATGGATCAGCCTTCCTTAATGCAGCACAGACAGAATAGTTCCTATCTTATGTTGGCGAGGAGACAGCCAAGATTCTATTTCTTGGTTGATGACCTGGAGCAGCTCCTCCCTGGTGTGAAACCATTCTCCCAGGCTTACCAGGTTCAGAACTGTGTGCCAATACTGTGCTTTGTATTAATGGTATGCTAAAGGACCACTCTGAACTGTGCCTACAGTGGGAGCTGAGGAAAAGGTGGAGGCAGAGGAGAACATTGGCATATAAATCTACGATTACATTGTGGAGGTGGCATTGCAATCACCTGGCCAAGCTGTTGGTGAGCCTGGGCTGGAACCACATTTACCTAGTGGGCTAAAAATGACATATACTGTCCTTGACCATAATTAAAGCTCCACATGTCAGTACTTGCATGAACTGTACCAGACGCCGACAGGCTCAAAGACCGGCCCACCTTCTGCTCAACATACGTGTGCAAGGCTGGTACAGCTTCTTCAAGAAGTAATGATGGCTTGAGACTCTCTTGGGTGGCCACAAGCCATTAGTTCTCTGAAATGTTCAGAGTTCACGGTATGGAAAGGGAGGGAATGCAGTACCAGCTGGATGAGTGCACACATTCTGTTGTCTCCTTTAAACATCAGTAGCAAGAGATGATGGAAATTAACAATAGCTTTCTTCTGTTCAGTTTGAGGAGTCCTGACTGCTGGAAAAGGCATGTGGGCCGTTTGGAGATGCAGCATTTGCTGCATCATGCTGTACCACTACATTAGTGCCATAGTTTTCCCAGGCCACTTTATGGTGAGGCTACATGTGTTGACTCAGGACCATGGTGCCAACATTAGCACCTTGACCGCACTTCAACCTTCTGCCTACATATCCTCCATAGCACCATGCTAACGTACCGACTGGAACCTCGGAACTGAAGCTGAGTCCAGTTCAAGTTTTAAAGTAATTTTCCACTTTAAAAATTAATTACTAAAGTTATTCAACAAAGTTACATATGACTTTGTGAATAACTTACTTTGGCTCATCGGAGTCTATACATTCTAACACTGTATGGAGACAGATCTCCGTACAGTATTAATCCAAAGTTATGAACAAAGCAACTTCCGGTGTAACATCTGAAGCTCGCTTTGCTCATCTCTAGTGGAGACTAATTCTTTTGGTCTATGTATAACAGAACAGATTAAGAATGAATGGCACAACAGCGAAACAGGATGCACAGCGTGATTACACAGAGTCTGCACTGTCCCTGCAGTCTCCCTATGCACTCCCTACAGAAGGGGTGCATAACCTGCGGCCCTCGATGCTATTCTGTGTGGCCCCTAAACATCTGGTAATCGACTTGTAGGTCTATGTTTTATGGCTTCTTACATGTATTCTCCTATTAGATGGGAGTCCTAGAACTGTAACTAGACATTTATTGTATATACTGTATGTTCAATATGCCAAAAATACAGTATTTCAGTTGGTAATACCCTTTTACGTTTTATTTTCGGCCCTTGGAATTGGTTCAGGTGGAGAATGTGGCCCCCAACCAGAAAAGGTTGTGCACCCCTGCCCTACAGTGTCTGAAAACTCTCCTTACGATCTCCCTACACTGTCCTTGCACTGTCCCTATTCAATATTCTACAATTAAAAGATTGCTAAAACACTGTCCCTAGCACTTGCCACCAGGGCTGTGATATAATAAGGGATGGCTATCTGCTGATTGGCTGGCTGCATTGCATTATGGGTCACCTCCCCTTCCTGGGCCTCTTACTTTCACTTTGTAACATGTGTAGCCGCAATTTTAGGGAAAACACAATTCATTACAACGAAGCGAGAGGAAATTGTGATTTGTGGCGAATTGAAGTTTTCCTGAAATTCGGATCAAATTTATTTTGTTTCACTTTGATTCGCTAAACACTATTGATGACCAATCCTCGAGGTAGGTCATCAATATCTGATCGGTGTGGGTCCAACTCCCAGCAGCACCACCAATCAGCTGTTTGAAGAGGAGTAGGCAGTGGCACTCGTGCAATTGTTACTTCTTTTTCAAGATTCCACTGCTTGTTCTATTCACTGATCAGACATGAATGACTTATCCTCATCCGGGCCATTTCCCCCTTCCTGACAAAGCAATTTTTTTGCAAATCTGACATGTGTCACTTTATGTCACTGGTAATAACTTTAAAATGCTTTTATTTATACAAGCCATTCTGAGATTGTTTTCTCGTCACATATTGTACTTCATGACAGTGGTATAAAATTGAGTCAACAAATGCCATTTGCAATTATAAGAAAAAAACAAATTTACCAAAAATTTTAAAAATTAACACATTTTCTTATTTCAATTTCTCTACTTTTATAATAGATAGTAATACCTCCAAAAATAGTTATTACTTTACATTCCCCATATGTCTACTTCATGTTTGGATCATTTTGTAAATGTCATTTTATTTTTTGGCGACGTTTGAAGGATTAGAAGTTTAGAAGCAAATATTGAAATTTTTCGGAAAATTTCCAAAACCCACTTTTTTAGGATCAGTTCAGGTCTGAAGTCACTTTGTGAGGCTTACATAAATGAAACTACACCCCTCAGGGTATTCAAAACTGATTTTACAAACGTTGTTAACTATTTAGGTGTTCCACAAGAATTAATCGAAAATGGAGATGAAATTTCAGAATTTCACTTTTTTGGCAAATTTTACATTTTAATCCATTTTTTCCAGTAACAAAGCAAGAGCCAAACAAAACTCAATATTTATTGCCCTGATTCTGCAGTTTACAGAAAAACCCCATATGTAGTTGTAAACTGCTGCATGGCCACACGGCAGGGCGCAGAATGAAAGGAACGCCATATGGTTTTTGAAAAGCAGATTTTGCTAGACTGTTTTTTTGACACCATGTCTCATTTGAAGCCCCCCTCCACTCCCTCCCCCGATGAACCTCTAGAGCAGAAACTCAAAAAAAGTAACCCATTTTGGAAACTACGGGATAAGGTGGCAGTTTTGTTGGTACTATTTTAGGGTATATATTATTTTTGGTTGCTCTATATTACACTGTGAGGCAAAGTAACAAAAAATAGCTTTTTTGGCACCGTTTTTTTTTATATTTACAATGTTCATCTGACAGGTTAGATTATGTGCTATTTTTCTAGAGCAGGTTGTTACAGACACGACAATACCACATATCACTACTTTTGTTGGTTGTTTGTTTCAGTTTTACATAATAAAGCATTTATTTAAAAAAAAATGTTTAGTGTCTCCACATTCTGAAAGCCATAGTTTTTTTTTTTTTGTTTTTTGGGCGACTGTCTCGTGTAGGGGCTCATTTTTTGGGGTATGAGAGGACAGTTTGATACTATTTTAGGGTGCATATGACTTTTTGATCGCTTGGTATTACACTTTTTTTTTTTACACACTTTTTATTATTATTTTTTTATGGTGTTCATCTGAGGGGTTAGGTGATGTGATATTTTTTTATAGAGCAGGTTCTTACGGATGCGACGATACCTAATATCTATACTTTTTTATTTATTTTAATTTTGCACAATCATATCATTTTTGAAAAAAAAACAAAACATTTTAGTGTCTCCATAGTCTGAGAGCCATAGTTTTTTTTATTTTCTCGTCGATTGTCTTAGGTAGGGTATCATTTTTTTGGGATGAGATGACTGTTTGATTGGCACTATTTTGGGTTGCATATGATTTTTTGATTGCTTGATATTAACCTTTTTGTGATATAAGGTCACAAAAAATGGCTTTTTTGACAGAGTTTCTATTTTTATTTTTTTATGGTGTTCAACTGAGGTTAGGACATGTGATATTTTTATAGAGCAACTTCTTACGGACGTGGCGATACTAATATGTATACTTTTTTATTTACTTAAGTTTAACACAATAACAGCATTTTTGCCACCAATAAAAATTATATTTTAGTGTCTCCATATTTCTGAGAGCCATGGTTTTAAATTTTTTTGGGCAATTGTCTTAGATTGGGGTTTATTTTTTGCGTGATGAGGTGACTGTTAGATTGGTACTATTTTGGGGGGCATACGCCTTTTGAACGCTTGGTGTTGCACTTTAGTGATGTAAGGTGACAAAGGTTTTTTCAGCACAGCTTTTATTTTATTTTTGACGGTGTTCAACTGAGGGGTTCGGTCATGTGATATTTTTATAAAGCCGGTCGTTACAGACGTGGCAATACCTACTTTCTTTTATTTATTTACGTTTTACATAATAATATAATTTTGAGCGAAAAAATCATGTTTTGTTGTCTCCATAGTCTTTTTTTTTTTTTTTGGTCGATTGTCTTAGGTAGGTTATCATTTTTGTGAGATGAGATGCCTGTTTGATTGGCACTATTTTGGGTTGCATATGATTTTTTGATTGCTTGATATTAACCTTTTGTGATATAGGTCACAAAAATGGCTTTTTTGACAGAGTTTCTATTTTTATTTTTTTACGGTGTTCAACTGAGGTTAGGACATGTGATATTTTTATAGAGCAACTTCTTACGGACGTGGCGATACTAATATGTATACTTTTTTATTTACTTAAGTTTAACACAATAACAGCATTTTTGCCACCAATAAAAATTATATTTTAGTGTCTCCATATTTCTGAGAGCCATGGTTTTAAATTTTTTTGGGCAATTGTCTTAGATTGGGGTTTATTTTTTGCGTGATGAGGTGACTGTTAGATTGGTACTATTTTGGGGGGCATACGCCTTTTTGAACGCTTGGTGTTGCACTTTTAGTGATGTAAGGTGACAAAAAGGTTTTTTTTCAGCACAGCTTTTATTTTATTTTTTTGACGGTGTTCAACTGAGGGGTTCGGTCATGTGATATTTTTATAAAGCCGGTCGTTACAGACGTGGCAATACCTACTTTCTTTTATTTATTTACGTTTTACATAATAATATAATTTTTGAAGCGAAAAAAATCATGTTTTTGTTGTCTCCATAGTCTTTTTTTTTTTTTTTTGGTCGATTGTCTTAGGTAGGTTATCATTTTTGTGAGATGAGATGCCTGTTTGATTGGCACAATTTTGGGTTCCATAATATTGCTATTATACTTTTTGTGATGTAAGGTGACAAAAAATTGCTTTTTTGACACCTTTTTTATTTTTATTTTTTATGGTGTTCACCGGAGAATTTAGGTCATGTGATATATTTATAGAGCAGGTTCTTACGGACGCGACAATACTTATATGTATAATTTTTATTTGCTTAAGTTTAACACAATAACAGCATTTTTGAAACAAAACAAAATGATTTTGTTCTCCATATGTCTCCGTATTCTGAGAGCCCAAACAAAACAATAGCTGATCTCAGGGAGACCAGCCACAAAAACACTGCGGAGTCTCAGTTAGGAGTCTCAACACAGCAATCCAAATTGCAAAGCTCCCTGGGAAACAGTAATATGCAAAATAAGTGTGGAGCCCCAGTATTGGGTCTACAACACAATGTAAGCCAGATATCCCTCAAAGGAAGGAAAACCAGTGCAAAGGGGTGTCTCCATTACAGAGATCACCAAATCCACCATATTAAGTGGCCCCTATGTCAAGATCCCGCTTTATTACAAGCTTTAAAGATGTGACGAGGAAAACCTAAGCCAGTTATCTATCCACAGACAGCTGTTTCGGGGTGTTGCCCCTTATCAGTGTGGAGTGGGATTCTGGCTAACCGGGAGCAATGCCTTGGAGACTACTCAAACAAAACAATAGCTGATCTCAGGGAGACCAGCCACAAAAACACTGCGGAGCCTCAGTTAAGAGTTTCAACACAGCAATCCAAATTGCAAAGCTTCCTGGGAAACAGTAATATTCAAAATAAATGTGGAGCCCCAGTATTGGGTCTACAACACAATGAAAACCAGATATCCCTCAAAGGAAGGAAAACCAATGCAAAGGGGTGTCTCGATTACAGAGATCACCAAATCCACCATATTACGTGTCCCCTATGTCAAGATCTCGCTTTATTACAAGCTTTAAGGATGTGACGGGGAAACCTAAGCCAGTTATCCATCCACAGACAGCTGTTTCGGGGTGTTGCCCCTCATTAGTGTGGAGCAGGATTCTGACTAATCGAAAGCAATGCCTTGGAGACTACTCAAACAAAACAATAGCTGATCTCAGGGAGACCAGCCACAAAAACACTAGGGAGCCTCAGTTAAGAGTCTCAACACAGTATTCTGAGAGCCATAGTTTTTACATTTTTTGGGCGATTGTCTTAAGTAGGGGCGCATTTTTTGCGGGATGAGGTGACTGTTAGATTGGTACTATTGGAGGGCATACGCCTTTTTGATCGCTTGGTGTTGCACTTTTAGTGATGTAAGGTGAAAAAAAAAGTTTTTTTAGCACAGTTTTTATTTTTTATTTTTTTGACGGTGTTCACCTGAGGGGTTCTGTCAGGTGATATTTTTATAGAGCCGGTCGTTACGGACATGGCAATACATAATTTTTTTATTTATTTAAGTTTTACATAATAATATCATTTTTGAAAAAAAAAATCATGTTTTAGTGTCTCAATAGGATTTTGAAAAATAAAAAATGGAGACAACACATCCAAAATGTGTGATTTATTCCGGATGCAACGTTTCGGCGGGTAAGCCTTTGTCAAGCATCAAGCTTACCCGCCGAAACGTTGCATCCGGAATAAATCACACATTTTGGACGTGCTGTCTCCATTTTTTATTTTTCAAAATCTTGTTTGGACTATTGACGTACAAGGGGACTTTTACCACCCCCTGGAGGCGAGCACCCGCTGCTCACAGGAACCAAGGAGTGCTATTCATCCCTGTTTTTCTTTTAGTGTCTCAATAGTCTGAGAGTCATATTTTTTTTTATTTTTTAGCCGATAGTCTTAGGTAGGTTCTCATTTTTTGCGGGATGAGATGACGGTTTAATTGGCACTGTTTTGGGGTGCATATGACTTTTTGATCGCCTGCTATTACACTTTTTGTGATGTAAGGTGACAAAAAAATTTTTGTGCCACTGTTTCTATTTTTTATACGGCGTTCACCTGAGAGGTTAGGTCAAGTGATATTTTTAGATAGCTGGTTGTTAGGGACGTGGCGATACCTATTATGTCTCCTTTTTTATTTATTTCACTTTAACACAATAATCGCATTTTTGAAACCAAAAATGATGTTTAAACCAGCTCAGCCCCCCTAGCTTAAACACCATTAATGACCAGGCCACTTTTTACAATTCTGCACTGCCCTACTTTCACCGTTTATTGCTCCGTCATGCAACTTACCACCCAAATGAATTTTACCTCCTTTTCTTCTCACTAATAGAGCGTTCATTTGGTGTTATTTCCTTGCTGCTGACATTTTTACTTTTTTTTGCAATTAATCAAAAATGACCGAAATTTTTGCTAAAAAATTACATTTTTCACTTTCTGTTGTAATTTTTTTAAAAAACTACATTTCTACATACATTTTTCTATAAATTTATTGTTCTACATGTCTTTGATAAAAGAAAAATCAAATAAGTGTATATTTATTGGTTTGGGTAAAAGTTAGAGTGTTTACAAACTATGGTGCAAAAAAGTGAATTTCCGCATTTTGAAGCAACTCTGACTTTCTGAGCACCTGTCATGTTTCTTCAGGTGCTAGAATGCCAGGATAGTATAAATACCCCCCAAATGACACCATTTTAGAAAGAAGACACCCCAAAGTATTCGTGGAGGGGCATGGTGAGTTCATGTATCATTTCATTTTTTTTCACAACTTAGCAGAAAATGACACTTTCTGAGGAAAAAAATAATAATAAAGTTTCCATTTCTGCTAACTTCTGGCAAAAAAAAAAAATCTCCCACGGACTCACTATGCCCCTCAGTGAATACCTTAGGGTGTCTACTTTCCGAAATGGGGTTATTTGTGGGGTGTGTTTACTGTTCTGGCATTTTGGGTGGGGCTAAATTGTGAGCAGCCATGCAAAACTTAAAGGTACTCGTTGGAATTTGGGCCCCTTTGCGCACCCAGGCTGCAAAAAAGTGTCACTCATGTGGTATTGCCGTACTCAGGAGAAGTAGGGCAATGTGTTTTGGGGTGTATTTTTACATATACCCATGTTGGGTGAGAGAAATATCTATGTAAACTGACAACTTTGTATAAAAAAATTTAAAAAGGCATCGATTTCCGCTAACTAGTGCCAAAAAAAAAAAATTCTGTGAACTCGCCATACCCCTCACGGAATACCTTGGGGTGTCTTCTTTCCACAATGGGGTCACATGTGGGGTATTTATACTGCCCTGGCATTTTAGGGGCCCTAAAGCGTGAGAATCCAAATGCGTAAAAATGCCCTGTGAAATCCTATAGGTACTCATTGGAATTAGGGCCCCTTTGCGCATCTTGGCTGCAAAAAAGTGTCACTCATGTGGTATCGCCATACTCAGGAGAAGTAGGACAATGTGTTTTTGGGTGTATTTTTACATATACCCATACTGTGTGTGAGAAATATCTCTTTAAATTAAAACTTTAAAAAAAATTTTATACAAAGTTGTCAATTTACAAAGATATTTCTCTCACCCAGCATGGGTATATGTAAAAATACACCCCAAAACACATTGCCCTACTTCTCCTGGGTACGGCGATACCACATGTGTGACACTTTTTTGCAGCCAAGATGCGCAAAGGGGCCCTAATTCCAATGAGTAACTTTTAGGAGTTCATTTTTACGCATTTTGATTCCAGACTTCGTCTCACGCTTTAGAACCCCTAAAATGCCCGGGCAGTGTAAATACTCCACATGTGACCCCATTTTGGAAAGGAGACACCCCAAGGTATTCCGTGAGGGGCATGGCGAGTTCATAGAAGATTTTTTTTTGGCACAAGTTAGCGGAAATTGATTTTTTATTGTTTTTTCTTACAAAGTCTCCCTTTCCGCTAACTTGTGACAAAAAGTTAAATTTTTCATGGACTGAATATACCCCTCAGCGAATAACTTGGGGTGTCTTATTTCCAAAATGGGGTCATTTGTGGGGTGTTTGTACTGTTCTGGCATTTTGGTAGGGGCTAAATTGTGAGCAGCCCAGTAAAACCTAAAGGTACTCATTGAACTTTACGCCCCTTTGCGCACGTAGGCTGCAAAAAAGTGTCACTCATGTGGTATCGCCGTACTCAGGAGAAGTAGGGCAATGTGTTCTGGGGTATATTTTTACATATACCCATGTTGGGTGAGAGAAATATCTCTGTAAATTGACAACTTTGTATAAAAAAATGTAAAAAGTTGTCGTTTACAGAGGTATTTCTCACACAAAGTATGGGTATATATAAAAATACACCCTAAAACACATTGCCCTACTTCTCCTGAGTACGGAGATACCACATGTGTGACACTTTTTTGCAGCCAAGATGCGCCCTAATTCCAATGAGTACCTTTAGGATTTCACAGGACATTTTTACGCATTTGGATTCTCTCGCTTTAGGGCCCATAAAATGCCAGGGCAGTATAAATACCCCACATGTGACCCCATTTTAGAGAGAAGACATCCCAAAGTATTCTGTGAGGGGCATGGCGAGTTAACAGAATTATTATTTTTTTTTTTTGACACATTTTTTTGCCACAAGTTAGCGGAAGTTTATTATTTAAATAAAAATTTTTTTCAAAGTCTCATATTCCACTAACTTGTGACAAAAAATAAAATTTTAAATGAACTCACCATACCCCCCACGGAATACCTTGGAGTGTCTTCTTTCTAAAATGGGGTCACATGTGAGGTGTTTGTACTGCCCTGGCATTTGAGGGTCTCCGCAATCATTACATGTATGGCCAGCATTAGGAGTTTCTGCTATTCTCCCTATATTGAGCATATAGGTATTGAAACTTTTTTTTCCCGTTCAGCCTCTGGGCTGAAAAAATAAAAATAAAAATGAACGGCACAGATTTCTTCATTCGCATCAATCATCGTGGATGAAAAAATCTCTGCCAAAATCAGTGACTGCGGTGCAGTGGGCTGGGCGCTAACTACCTGACAAGTAGCTAACTAACTGGCAGTGATAAGGGACCCTTATGGCCCATTCAGACGTCCACAATTCTGTTTGCGGAACGGAATTGTGGACCCATTCATTTCTATTTGGACAGACTTTGTCCTGCTCGGATCCGTAATTGCGGATCCGCACTTCAGGGTCTGCACTTCCGTTCCGCAAAAATATAGAACATGTTCTATTCTTGTCTGCAATTGCGGACAAGAAAAGGCATTTTCTATATAGTTTTGGCAATGTGCGGATCTGCAAAATTGCCGGTGTCCGTGTTTTATGGATCCCCGGATCCGTGGATCCGCAAAACACATATGGACGTCTGAATGGAGCCATACAGGGGGCTGATCAATGACAGGGGGTGATCAGGGAGTCTATATGGGGTGATCAGGGGTTAATAAGGGGTTAATAAGTGACGGGGGGGGTGTAGTGTGGTGCTTGGTGCTACTTTACATAGCTACCTGGTCCTCTTGTGTTCGATCCCAGCAAATGGGACCAGGTAGCAGGTATATCAGACGCTGTTAACAAAACAGCTTCTGATATACCTGTTTGATTTCATTTATTTAACTTCTACAGCCTGCCAGCGATTGATCATTGCTGGCAGGCTGTAGTATAAGTTCCGATCTGTGAGCTGCTGTGAGCGCGCGTCAAGGAGGAACAGAAGGACCGCCGCAATCACGCGTATCTGCGTGCGGCGGTCCTAAAGTGGTTAATGTCTCCATGTTCGGAGAGCTATAGTTTTTTATTTTTTGAGTGATTTTCTTATATAGGGGCTCATTTTTTGCAGAATGAGGTGACTGTTTTATTGGTACCATTTTGTGGGACATACACCTTTTAATCACTTGGTGTTGTACATTTTGTGATGTAAGGTGACAAAAATAGCTTTTTTGACACAGTTTTTAATTTCTGGTATTTATCAGACAGGGTGAATAAGGTGATATATTTATAGAGCTGGCCGTCACGGACACAACAATACCAAATATGTCTATTTTATTTATTTTTTCCTATTTTTTATTTTTTTTTATTACTTAATTGGAAATTTGTCGCGCAACAAATGTTGTCGTCTGAACCTAGCATAATACTGCACTGTACAGCCTTAGTTAAAGGCTGATCGAGGTCTGTGAAAGACAGGACAGCTCTTGCACTGTCCCATGACCACTGGGCCACAATAGGAAGCGCATAACGCTTCCTGCTTGGTATACACAGCGCTCAGTGAGCGCTGTGTATACAGCAATCTAGAAGGCAGGGACACCTGGGAACTGTCCCTGCCTTCTCTCTGGGTTGCGCTGCTGTCACTGACCGCGGGCAACCAGTTCTGCAGCTGCATGATTAGCGTGCAGCTGCTATCTCTGAATGGACATTCCAGAACGTCCATTCAGATTTAAACATCCACCCATAGGACGTTTATATCCTATGGGCGGATGTGAAGTGGTTAAGATAGGATAGGTCATCAATATTACTGGCTGCATAACCCCTTCAATGAGAGATATGACTTCACCTCTTTTTGGAATTCTCTGCTGGTTTTGGCTTCTAACTGCATCACAAAACCTTAACATGTGACTGTACCCTTACCTTTGCACACTTTGATATTTAATTTAGTAGCTTTTACTTCAGTCTAATGGAAAACCACACCTATGCCATTTCAATTAAATCATAGTCATTTACAGTAAGACATCTAAAAAAGAATACTTTTTATTGTTGCTGAAATAATCATTTGATAGAATAAAAATTAATTTTGGTTTAATGTGCATGAGAATGCTAAAAATATTGTCTAATGTTAATCATTGTATGTGTTGATGCATATCCATAATGTAAAATAAAGTACACCATTTCCAAAATAACTAATCTCTGTAGGAGGTAAAAAAAAAGCACAATTCTGGAGGATTTCATCTGTGCAATTGTTTTTAACAACTTATTATGTTTGATTCCTTTGGAAAAACAGAACTATCTGATCTGTCACTTAATCTGCTATTTCCATACATAACAGAAGGAAATGTAGCAAATAAGAAAAAAAAACATGTGAGCCATATTCTGCTGAATCTGTCACTGGAAAGGTTTCCATGTGCTCTCTGCATCTGGTACTTTCTTGACCTTTCCTTTGTTAATTGGGCCCACCTGGTGCTCGAGCAGATAGGGGTGGCACATTTACTATTGGAGTGGATTGATATGGAAACCATGAACACAATTGTTTCAGAATAAATATCTAAAAACATACAGATGTGACTTAGTATTCAGCTCTTATCGTTGTGCAGAGGATACAGAAAAATTTCCCTCCACACAGCATTTAACAGACAGCAATTAAGGCGAGATTCATTTTGCTAAGGGCTTCATATGAAATTAAAATAAATTCTCTTTAGTGTGACTGGGACAGACAGACATGAAAAATTATCTGCAATGTATTTTAAAATGGAAGGCTTGATCAGAAGGTACAAAAGAATATCTTTATAAATGTGTGTGAGTAATTTACTTCATTGATTTTACGCCACATCGTGATTCAAAATGTAATGCATCTAATTATTTTTAAAGCTGAATTAATTGTACAAAAAATGGTTATTTAATCTAACAATGGTGTATAGGTGTTTAAAACAATTAGCAAATGAACAATATGGTCCTTATTATATAAAAAATATATACATAGACTAAACAGCAGGTATACATGCAAAAATATTCTGCTAACCAAAGAAATGTAAATATATGCTTCAGCATAAAATTACAAAAAAAAACTAAAGGATGTTCCAAACCGTCATTTTAGGCTGTAGAGATTTTTCAAGTTATTTAACCACTTCAGCCCCCCTAGCTTAAACCCCCTTAATGACCAGACCACTTTTTACAATTCTGCACTACACTAATTTCACGGTTTATTGCTCAGTCATACAACTTACCACACAAATGAATGTTACCTCCTTTACTTCTCACAAATACAGCTTTCTTTTGGTTGTATTTGATTGCTGCTGAGATTTTTCGTTTTTCTGATATTAATTAAAAAAAGACCGCAATTTTCTCAAAAAAAAGTGTATTTTTAACTTTTTCTGGTAAAATTGTTCAAATACAATGACATTTCTTTACAAGTTTGTGTCAGAATTCTTTGTGCTACATGTCTTTGATAAAAAAAATCTAATAAGTGTTATTTATTGGTTTGCGCAAAAGTTATAGCGTTTAGAAACTATGGTACAAAAAAGTGAATTTCCGCATTTTGAAGCAGCTCTGACTTTCTGAGCACCTGTCATGTTTCTTGAGTTGCTAGAATGCCAGGATAGTATAAATACTCCCCAAATGACACCATTTTGGAAAGAAGACACCCCAAAGTATTCGCAGAGGGGCATGGTGAGTTCATGTATGATTTAATTTTTTTTCACAAGTTAGCTGCTAAGTTCTGGCAAAAAAAAAAAAATCTCCCACGGACTCACTATGCCCCTCAGTGAATACCTTGGGGTGTCTACTTTCCGAAATGGGGTCATTTGTGGGGTGTATTTACTGTTCTGGCATTTTGAGCGGGGCTAAATTGTGAACAATCTTGTAAAGCCTAAAGGTACTCGTTGGACTTTCCGCCCCTTTACGCACCTAGGCTGCAAAAAATTGTCACACATGTGGTATCACCGTACTCAGAAGAAGTAGGGCAATGTGTTTTGGGGTGTATTTTTACATATACCGATGCTAGGTGAGAGAAATATCTCTGTAAATTGACAACTTTGTATAAAAAAATTTAAAAAGTTTCCATTTGCAGAGATATTTCTCACACACAGTATGGGTATATGTAAAAATATACCCCAAAACACATTTCCCTACTTCTCCTGAGTACGACAATACCACATGAGTGACACTTTTTTGCAGCCAAGATGCGCAAAGGGGCCCTGATTCCAATGAGTACCTTTAGGATTTTTACAGGGCATTTTTACGCATTTGGATTCCAAACTACTTCTCACGCATTAGGGGCCCCTAAAATGCCAGGGCAGTATAAATACCCCACCAATGACCACATTTTATAAAGAAAACACCCCAAGGTATTCCGTGAGGGGTATGGTGAGTTCATGTAAAATTTTATTTTTTCTGTCACAAGTTAGTGGAAATCTTCTATGAACTCGCCATGCCCCTCACGGAATACCTTGGGGTGTCTTCTTTCCAAAATGGGGTCACTTGTGGGGTATTTATACTGCCCTGGCATTTTAGGGGCCCCTAAAGCGTGAGAAGTAGTTTGGAATCCAAATGTGTAAAAATGCCCTGTTAAATCCTAAAGGTACTCATTGGAATTTGGGCCCCTTTGCTCATCTTGGCTGCAAAAAAGTGTCACTTATGTGGTATCACCGTATTCAGGAGAAGTAGGGAAATGTGTTTTGGGGTGTGATTTTACATATACCCATACTGTGTGTGAGAAATATCTCTGTAAATGACAACTTTTTAAATTTTATTATACAAAGTACCGTATTTTTCGCCCTATAAGACACACCGGCCCATAAGAAGCACCTAGGTTTTTAAGGAGGAAAATGAAAAAAAAATTTTTAACCAAAAGGTATGCCTAATGGTGTTATGTGGGATCTGGGGATGGCACTGTTATGGGGGTCCGTGGATGGCATTGTTATGGAGGTCTGTGGATGGCATGGTTATGGGGATCTGTGGATGGCACGGTTATGGGGATCTGTGGATGGCACTGTTCTGGGGGATCTGTTGATGACAAATAAATAGCATTTTACGCTATGTGTCATCCACAGACCCCCATAACAGTGCCATCCACAAATCCCCATAACAGTGCTATCCATAGAATGACCCCCAATAGAGAGTAGGGGCCCGGCATCTAGCTCTGTAATTACAGCGGGCCCGGAGCAGTCACTGTATTCTGCTACACCGGGCCCGCTCACTGTAGGAATCCTAACTGCAGGCAATGCTGTATGCTGATTAAGGTACCGTAACAGTAGTCTTTTATGCAGCCTGTACTTACGATACTAACTTTCCGGCAGGCGGCAGGCAGGAGGCTGAGCTGGCGGGCGGCGCTGAAAACGTAACTCACTATGTCACGCGCCGGCTCTTCCTTCTTCATTCATAAAGTGGGCGGAGCCGGCGCATGACATAGTGATTTACATTGTCAGCGCCCGCCTGCCAGCTCAGCCTCCTGCCTGCTGGCTGCCGGAAAGTTAGTATCGTAAGTACAGGCTGCATAAAAGGCTACTGTTAGCATTGCCTGCAGTTAGGATTCCTACAGTGAGCGGGCCCGGTGTAGCAGAATACAGTGACTGCACCGGGCCCGCTGTAGTTACAGAGCTGGATGCCGGCCCCTCCTCCCTCATCCATGCCTACTAATACACCCACCACCGCGCTGCACAGCATGCGGTCGGCGGTATACAAACTGAAGTATTCGCCACATAAGACGCACTGCCTTTTACCCCCCAATTTTGGGGGGGGAAAGTGCGTCTTATACGGCGAAAAATACGGTAGTCAATTTACAGAGATATTTCTCTCAACCAGCATGCATATATGTAAAAATTCACCCCAAAACACATTGCCCGTCTTCTTCTGAGTATGGCGATACCACATGTGTGACACTTTTCTGTATGCCCCTCACGGAATACCTTGGGGTGCCTTCTTTCTAAAATGGGGTCACTTGTGGGGTATTTATACTGATCTGGCATTTGAGGGTCTCCGCAATCATTACATGTATGGCCAGCATTAGGAGTTTCTTCTATTCTCCTTATATTGAGCATATAGGTAATGAAACTTTTTTTTCCCGTTCAGCCCCTGGGCTGAAAAAAAAAAATGAACGGCACAGAATTCTTCTTTCGCATCGATCAATGTGGATGAAAAAACCTCTGCCAAAAAATGTGCAAAAAAAAAAGAGGGGAAATGACAGGAGTGCTTGCAAAGTAAAGCTGCGATCACTAATAAAGATCCAAAAATTTCAAAAGTGATCTTTATAGCGCCGCAGCGATTTTACAGTGTTTTTGCAGGGATCAGAAAAGAAAAAATTCTGACACTGCGGTGGGGCGGACTGAACGCAAATGTGCGCACAAGATCAGGCCTGATCGGGCGAACACTGCTTTTTTTGTAGAGCCTAAGGTGACCGTAATGTACTGATATAGATCTGATTGCGATCAGTCTTAATCACTTGCAGATACTATATAGTACTAGTGCTGATTAGCATCAGCGATGGCGCTAATCAGCGATTAATCAGTGACTGCGGTGCGGTGGGCGCTAACTACCTAACAAGTAGCTAACTAACTGGCGGTGATAAGGGACCCTTAGGCCCCATTCACACGTTCGCAATTTTGTTCCGCATTTTGCGGAACGGAATTGCGGACCCATTCATTTCTGTGGGGACAGACTTTGTCCCGCTAGGATCTGGAATTGCGGATCGGCACTTCCAGGTCCGCACTTCCGTTCCGCAAAAATATAGAACATGTCCTATTCTTGTCTGCAATTGCGGACAAGAAAAGGCATTTTCTATATAGTTTTGGCAATGTGCGGATCCGCAAAATGCGGAAAGCACATTGCCGGTGTCCGTGTTTTGTGTCTGAATGGAGCCTTACAGGAGGGTGATCAATGACAAGGGGGTGATCAGGTAGTCTATATGGGGTGATCAGGGGTTAATAAGGGGTTAATAAGTGACGGGGGGGAGGGTGTAGTGTAGTGTGGTGCTTGGTGCTACATTACAGAGCTGCCTGTGTCCTCTGGTGGTCGAACCAAGTAAATGGGACCACCAGAGGTCCAGGTAGCAGGTATATCAGACGCTGTTAACAAAACAGCGTCTGATATACCTATTTGATGCTTTTTATTTAACATCTACAGCCTGCCAGCGAATGATCATCGCTAGCAGGCTGTAGTATAACTTCTCCGCTGCACGGCGCTGTGAACGCGCGCACATGCACGCGTGTTCAGAGGAAATCTCGCGTCTCGCGAGATGACGCTCCGATGCATCTAGGAGGAACATCCCGGCCACCCGCAGAACGCATCCCTGTGTTAGGCGGTCGGGAGGTGGTTAAAGACAAAAAGTCCCAATAAACCATGCTGTGCTATCAAAAAAGGCAAAAAAGTCCACCAAGGAACTCTACAACTAAAATTGATCTAAGGGTATCTTCGCCCATTCTTCATGGGCAAACGTTCAGTCACATTCTTAGGCTTGCACGCTGCAACTGCTTTCTTTAAGTCCCACCAGAGGTTCTCAATCAGATTTAAGTCTGGTGACTGCGATGGCCACTTCAAAATGTTCCAGCCTTTAATCTGCAACCATGCTCTAGTGGACTTGGAGGTATGCTTTGGGATCATTTTCCTGTTGAAAGGTCCAATGTCTCCCAAGCCTCGGGTTTGTGACGGACTGCATCACATTTTCATCCAATATCTCCTGGTACTGAAGAGAATTCATGGTACCTTGCACACGCTGAAGCTTCCCTGTACCTGTAGAAGCAAAACCGGCCTAAAGCATGATTGACCCCCCGCCATGCTTCACAGTAGGCAACAGGCAAGGTGTTCTTTTCTTCATAGGCCTTGTTCTTCCTCCTCCAAACATAGCGTTGATCTATGGGCCCAAACAGTTCTAATTTTGTTTCATCAGTCCACAGAACACTATCCCAAAACTTTTGTAGTTTGTCCACATGACTTTTGGCATACTGCAGTCGACTCTTCTTATTCTTTGGAGACAGCAAGGGGGTGCGCCTGGAAGTTCTGGCATGGAGGCCTTCATTACGCAGTGTGCGCCTTATTGTCTGAGCTGAAACTTCAGTACCCGCATCTGACAAATCTTTTTTCAATTCCTCAGCAGTCACATGGGGACTTTTCTCCACTTTGCGCTTCAGGTAGCGCACAGCAGTCGAAGTCAGCATCTTCTTTCTGCCACGACCAGGTAGCGTTTCAACAGTGCCCTTTGCTTGAATTTGCGAATGATGCTTCCTATGGTGTCTCTTGGTATATTTAACATCTTTGCAATCTTCTTATAGCCATTGCCCTTCCTGTGAAGAGAAATCACCTCTTCTCTTGTCGTTCTGGACCGTTCTCTTGACTTCACCATGTTTGTAAATACACCAGTAAATGTCTAGAAGGAGCTGAGTATCACAGTCATTTTACATCTGCCTAATTGGGGCTTATTATGCTTGATTGCTGCTCCTTGACATCCACAGGTGTTTTCAATACCTGATCGAGAACACTTGAATGAACCTCTGTTCTTAAGAGTGGTAGTCTTTAAGGGGTTGAATAATTGTGTCAATGAGGAAATTACAAAAAAAAACATTTAATACTGTATTACAAAAACAATTGATGTCATTTTAGTTGCATTTGGTTCTTTAAAAAGTCCTTGTAAGATTTCATTCTGAACACAATTACAAATGTACACTAAATTCCCTAAAACCCTTTACAGCATTGGGGGTTGAATAATTTTGTACACAACTGTACACATGTTAGAACATGGGGCTAAGAACTCTGGGAACAAGGGATTACTCACAATGCAATGCATGCAGCCAATCATCAGCCTGCAGGCCCCTGTGATGTGACAGCCTTATAAATAGCCTTAGCCATCTTGGTTTCTGCCATTTTCCAGTGTACTTAGTGACAGGAGAGATATGGCAGGTGCTAGAGACAATGTTAGGACAGAATTTATTCTTCAAAAAAAAAAAACGATTAAGAAGTTGAGGGAAAGGTCATTCAAAGTGTAGGTAAAGGATAGGGAGGCATTATTCACATTATAGGGAGAGTGCAGGAACCAATAGGGGAGTGTAAAGCCTGGGTAATAGGAGCGATTACTATTACACCTGGCTGCACTAATTGGGGATCCAAATTGTAATATATGATAGCTCAGTAATTCCCTCAAACCTTGCTTGTTATTGGGGTGAAATTGTTGTGTCATACAGCCATTTTTCGGGTTTTATTAGCTGTTCTGTGGTGAATTTACATATCAAAACCAACATTATGGGGTGTATTAATAGGGAATATAACTACGTGTTATTAGCTGTTCTGTGGAGTATTTACACTGTGATAGAGCCATTTTTGGGGTGTATTAATAGGAAATACATGCTCAGGGTAGACTCTCTGCTACGCAGGAGCCTACCTGTCCAGAAAGAAGTAGTGGTACACGGGTTCACTTAGGCAGCGGTAGCAGGAAAATGCCTTACTCGGCGATGTGGGAATTTTTCATCTAAGCTGTGACTGGGCCACTTTATTGATGACTAATGCAATTCCTCATGCAATTCCCACCCTTACCACTCTGTAAATGGGCCTCTCTGTTGATGACTCATGTGATTCCTCATGCGATTCCTCCTGCGATTCCCAACCTAATCACTCTGTGACTGGGCCACTGTGTTGATGACTCATGCTATTCCTCATGCAATTCCTCAAGCGATTCCCACCCTCACCACTTTGTGACTGGACTACTGTGTTGAGAACTGATGTGATTGCTCATGCGATTCCCACCCTCACCACTTTGTGACTAGAGCACTGTGTTGACGACTCATGCAATTCCTCATGTGGTTCCTCATACGATTCCTCATGCGATTTCCACCCTCACCACTCTGTGATTGCACCACTGTGTTGATGACTCATGCGAGTCTGACCTAACTGACCAAATAAGTGATAAAGTTATTCTAACCTATCATCTGCGTATCATACTTACACACAGTACTGTTTCACTAGCACAGCGGGCTCCCTATGCATGTTTATGCAATGCACAGTGTTCTACACTACTATGCAGGCTCTCAACAGCCAGAAAATAGCTGTTTTTTAACGCAATTCTTTACAGATAAATTCGGATTAAACCGAATATTTTGGGGAAATTCGCTGAACCGTCCGAATAAAATTTTTGAGAAATTCGATCATCTCTAAGCTACCATTTAACTGGCTTCCCACTTCTTCATTCTTTAACCCTTGCACAGCGATCTGGACTTCACTGCAGGGGAGCTACCAGTCCACTATCTCTTGGGGAAGTCCCAGTATGGTTCATAACTGACCCACAGGAGTCAGATACTCCAGTGTGAAGCACCAAAGGATCAGGCAAACCTCATAGTCAGTAATAGGCCGAGGTCAGGACAGGCAGAGTTCATGTGAATACTGGAAGAAGTCTGAGGTCATAGCTGGCAGCAGAGAATCACAGCGGTAAACAGTCAGAGGTCGGGTGAGGTGGTGGAGGGTCACAGTGAAGAAATCAGATAGAGGTTGGAAGACATGAACTTAGCAAGGGATTAGCAAGCTATGAACCTAATTCCTTGGGCAAGGAGTGTAAGAAACACCACATTATATATAACTAATTAGCAAATTAGAATCAGCCAAGCAGTAGCACACAGGGTCAAGAAGGGTGATAACCCTTGCAGTACTGCAGAGCAAGATAAGGTTCAATGAAGAGATACAGAGTGAATGGAGCGGAAATCATGCTTGCCCAAAGTTGCAGGGCAGTGTGAATACCAGGAGACTGCCAATATAACATCCTTAGTTTTAACTCTGGTTGATTGACTCTCTGGTCCCACACTCGCTTCCGTAACATTATGGAGCTTGTAAAGAACGTTAATACAATAATGTGAATGAAGCCGTATTATACTTTCAGATCTCAACATTATAGGAGTGTTCTACAGGGCATCTTAAACCAACAAGGTTTATCCATTTTTGAAACCTTAATATTCAAGGTCAACAAATGATTTAGGTTTCTAATTTAATTAGGGACTTTCTTTTAGTACATAAAAACTGAAAGGACGTGGAGATTATCAGCATGAGATTAATTAAATATTTATGGGCGTTTGTTGTAATAAAAAAAAAGGAATTATTAGAGATGAGTGAATCGAAGTTAACGAAGTGGAATTAGATCTGAATTTCAGGAAAAATTTGAATTTCCTCACGCTTCGTGGTAACAAATCACATTTTTTCCTAAAACGGCTGCAGCACATGTTAGGACATCCTGGGTAAAAGGAACAATCCTATTACACATTGCTGCACTGACTGGGGATCCAAATTTCTATTATACAGCTGTTTGATACAGCCATTAACAGGGTTTATTACAAGGAAATATTTCTACATCTTATTTGCACTTGTGCGGTGCAGTTGTATGTTTTTAAGCATTTTCTGGCTTGTATTAGTGGGAAAAAAGGACTTATTAGCCATTGTGTGGTGAAGTGAGAAAATTACAGCCCTTTTTGTCATGTACTACTGGCACCAAAATATATCTTATTTGCCAACAGCGGTGCAGTTATATGTTCTAAAGCCTTTTGTGGCATGTATAAGTGGAAAAAAATAAGGGACTATTTGCCGTTCAGTGATGCAGTTACGGTATATGTTCTAAAGCCCTTTTTGGCGTGTATTAGTGGCAAAAAAAAAAAGTGTTGCCGTTCAGTGGTGGAGTTATATGTTCTAAAGCACTTTTTGGCGTGTATTAGTGCCACAAAAAAAATGTTGGCCTTTGTGTGGTGAAGTGAGACAATGACAACACTTTTTGGCATGTATTAGTGGCAAAAAATATATATATTTGCCGTTCAGCGGTGCAGTTATATGTTCTAAAACCCTTTTTGGCATATATTAGTAGCAAAAAAATATAAAACATGAAGGGAAAAAAGCAGCTCTCACCTGTGTCTCTTTGCAATGAGCACGGACACAGCACCTGGACTAGGCTGTTTGTAGAAGACTCCAAAAAAAACTTTAAAAGCCCAGCTCCAATTGACAAGGTAGAAAAACTTTATTTCAGCGGTTTTAAAACTTCCAATATAAGGACAATCTTGTGATTGTCAAGATTGTCCGTGTATTGGAAGTTTAAAACTGCTGTAGCAAAAAAAAAATATTATTTGCTGTTTAACGGTGCAGTTATATGTTCTAAATCCTTTTGTGGAGTGTATAAGTGGAAAAAATTAAGGGTCTATTTGCCGTTCAGGGGTGCAGTTAAATGCTCTAATGCCGTTTTTGGTGTTTATTAGTGGCACAAAAAAAAGTATTTGCTGTTGTGTGGTGAAGTGAGAAAATTACAGCCCTTTTTGGCGTGTACTAGTGGCAAAAAAATATGTATTTACCGTTCAGCGGTGCAGTCACATGTTCTAAAGCACTTTTTTGCGTGTATTAGTGGCACAAAAAAAGAGTATTTGTCGCTGTGTGATGAAGTGAGAAAATTACAGCCCTTTTTGGCGTGTATTAGTTGCATAAAATATATATTTGCCGTTCAGTGGTGCAATTATATGTTCTAAAGCCCTTTCTGGCGTATAAAAGTGACAAAAAATATATATATTATTTGCCGTTCAGCGGTGCAATGATATGTTCTAAAGCCCTTTTTGGCGCGTATTAGTGGCAAAGAAATATATATCATTTGTCATTCAGTGGTGCAGTTATAAAAGTGCTTTTTTGCATCTATTAGTGGCAAAAAATATATATATTTGCTGTTCAGTGGTGCAGTTATATGTTCTAAAGCACTTTTTTTGCGCGTATTAGTGGCACAAAAAATAGTATTTGCCGTTGTGTAGTGATGTGAGAAAATTACAACCCTTTTTGGTGTATTAGTGGCAAAAAAGATATATTATTTGCAGTTCAGTTCCAGTACAAGGAGATAGGCAGCTATCACCCGTAGAGATGGCCCGAACTATCCGTCGGCGAACAGTTCCCGGCGAACATAGCTTGTTCGCGTTCGCCGCGGCGGGCAAACATATGCAATGTTCGGTCCGACCCCTATACATCATTATTGAGCAAACTTTGACTCTGTACCTCACAGTCAGCAGACACATTCCAGCCAATCAGCAGCATACCCTCCCTCCCAGACCCTCCCATCTCCTGGACAGCATCCATTTTAGATTCATTCGGAAGCTGCAGTCTTAGTGAGAGGAGGGACAGTGTAGCTGCTGCTGATTTAATTGGGAAATCGATAGCTAGGCTAGTGTATTCAGTGTCCACTCCAATCCTGAAAGACTCATCTGATCTCTGCTGTAAGGACAGCGTCCTGACAGCACCCCAAAAAGCCCTTTTTAGGGCTGCTACATTAAATTTCTTTTTCTCCATATATATATTGCCGTTGCCTGGCCTGCCCATGTGTGAGAAGCTGCAGGCCCACAGACTGTAGTGTGCCCACTGCCAGTGCCCATCACTCAAACCGTGTGGCACAGGACTTTGCATATAAAAAAGGCATTTAATTTTTACACTTTAGTCTAATTTCAGTTGCTTGCCTGCTGCCAGTGTGTGTCAGGCCGACTTCCACAGACTGTAGTGTGCCCACTGCCAATGCCCACCACTCATACCAGGTGGCACAGGACTTTGCATCAAAAAAAGGCATTTAATTTTCACACTTTAGTCTAATTTCAGTTGCTTGCCTGCTGCCAGTGTGTGTCAGGCCGACTTCCACAGACTGTAGTGTGCCCACTGCCAGTGCCCATCACTCATACCAGGTGGCACAGTAGCTTGCCGATAAATAAGGCATTTAATTTTTACACTTTAGTCTAATTTAAGTTGCTTGCCTGCTGCCACTGTGTGTCAGGCCGACTTCCACAGGCTGTAGTGTGCCCACTGCCAGTGCCCACCACTCATGCCGGGTGGCACAGTAGCTTGCCGATAAATAAGGCATTTCATTTTTACACTTTAGTCTAATTTAAGTTGCTTGCCTGCTGCCACTGCGTGTCAGGCCGACTTCCACAAACTGTAGTGTGCCAACTGCCAGTGCCCACCACTCATACCGGGTGGCACAGTAGCTTGCCGATAAATAAAGCATTTAATTTTCAGACAGTAGTCTAATTTCAGTTGCTTGCCTGCTGCCAGTGTGTGTCAGGCCGACTTCCACAGACTGTAGTGTGCCCACTGCCAGTGCCCATCACTCATACCAGGTGGCACAGTAGCTTGCCGATAAATAAGGCATTTAATTTTTACACTTTAGTCTAATTTAAGTTGCTTGCCTGCTGCCACTGTGTGTCAGGCCGACTTCCACAGGCTGTAGTGTGCCCACTGCCAGTGCCCACCACTCATGCCGGGTGGCACAGTAGCTTGCCGATAAATAAGGCATTTCATTTTTACACTTTAGTCTAATTTAAGTTGCTTGCCTGCTGCCACTGCGTGTCAGGCCGACTTCCACAAACTGTAGTGTGCCAAATGCCAGTGCCCACCACTCATACCGGGTGGCACAGTAGCTTGCCGATAAATAAAGCATTTAATTTTCAGACAGTAGTCTAATTTCAGTTGCTTGCCTGCTGCCAGTGTGTGTCAGGCCGACTTCCACAGACTGTAGTGTGCCCACTGCCAGTGCCCAACACTCACACAGTACCTAGCACGCGTAGTACCACTTATCAAAAAAAAAAATGACAGGCAGAGCCGTCGTGGTGCTGTGATTTCCACTCTTCCTGGAATAATGCCTAGTGTTCAGAAGCCACGTACCCTGAACCCGAAAAATTCTGAGGACATAGTTGACTGGCTTAGACAGGACACCCAATCTTCAACAGCTTCCGCTAAGAACCTTGACGCACCATCCTCCTCCAGCTCAGCTTCGATCACCTGTTCTCAAGTTCTCACGCTCCCGCCCGCCTCCACCACTACCACTACCACCACAGCCACCACAGCCGCTTCACTCGATCCGTCAGAGGAGTTATTTACACATCAGTTGGATGCAATTAGTGATGATGTAGATTACAGGGATATGTCTCAGTCAGGCAGGATTACACACATGGACGTACAGTGTGATGATGATGATGTTGTACCCGCTGCTGCTTCCTTTGTTGAGATGTTAGATACAAGTGAAGCGGTTGATGATGACGATGTGTCCACGGATGCCACGTGGGTACCTGCTCAAAGAGAAGAAGAGGGGGAAAGTTCAGAAGGGGAGACTGAGAGAAGGAGGAGACGAGTTGGAAGCAGGGGGAGGTCGTCGCAAGGAGTTAGTGGCACAGCCAGACAGCATGTATCGGCACCCGGGGTCAGCCAGACAGCAGGCCAGTCAATGCATGCTGTTGCCACCACCAGAATGCCGTCGTTTCAAAGCTCAGCAGTGTGGCATTTTTTTTGTGTGTCTACCACTGATAACAGCAATGCCATTTGCAACCTGTGCCAAAAGAAACTGAGTCGTGGGAAGTCCAACACCCACCTCGGTACAACTGCTTTGCGAAGGCACATGATCTTACATCACAAACGCCAATGGGATCAACACATGCATACAAGCAGCACACAAACTGAAAGCCACCATCCTCCTCCTGGTCCATCATCTTCAACCACGTCAACCACTGCTGTCCTCCTTGCCCCCTCTCAACCACCCGCCATTCTGCCTCTCACCTTCAGCAGTTCCATCTCATCTGCCCACAGTCAGGTGTCTGTTAAGGAAATGTTTGAGTGTAAGAAGCCAATGTCACAGAGTCACCCCCTTGCCCGGCGACTGACAGCTGGCTTGACGGAACTTTTAGCCCGCTAGCTTTTACCATACCAGCTGGTGGAGTCTGAGGCCTTCAAAAAATTTGTCGCTATTGGGACATCACAGTGGAAGGTACCTGGACGAATTTTTTTTTCAAAAAAGGCAATCCCAAACCTCTACTATGTTATTGAAAAGGAAGTCATGGCATCTCTGGCATACAGTGTTGGGGCAAGGGTCCATCTGACCACTGATACCTGGTCTGCAAAGCACGGTCAGGGCAGGTATATCACGTACACTGCGCATTGGGTCAACCTGCTGACGGCTGACAAGCATGGAATGCGTGGCTCCGCAGCGGAGTTGGTGACACCGCCACGACTTGCAGGCAGGCCTACTGCAACCTCCTCTACTCCTACTCCATCCTCTTTGATATCCTCTTCGGCTGAGTCCTCTTCTGCTGCGGCATCTGGCTGCACATCAACTGAATCCCCCCAGCTCCCCAGGGGCTATTCCACATCCCGGATACGACAGTGTCACTGTGTCTTGGGGTTGACTTGCCTGAATGCAAAGAGCCACACAGGACCAGCACTCCTGTCCACCCTGAACGCACAGGTGGATCAGTGGCTGACCCCGCACCAACTGGAGATTGGCAAATTGGTGTGTGACAATGGAACAAATTTGTTTTCGGCATTGAATTTGGGCAAGTTGTCACATGTGCCGTGCATGGCACATGTGTTGAATCTCATCGTACAACGCTTTGTGTCTAAGTACCCAGGCTTACAGGATGTTCTGAAGCAGGCCAAGAAGGTGTGTGGCCATTTCAGGCGTTCCTACATGGCCATGGCACACTTTTCCGATATTCAGCGGCGAAACAACATGCCAGTGAGGCACTTGATTTGAGACAGCCCGACACGTTGGAATTCAACACTCCTAATGTTCGACCGCCTGCTCCAACAAGAAAAAGCCGTCAACGAGTATTTGTATGACCAGGGTGCTAGGACAGCCTCTGCGGAGCTGGGAATTTTTTGCCATGTTACTGGACGCTCATGCGCAATGCCTGTAGGTTCATGCGTCCTTTTGAGGAGGTGACAAACCTAGTCAGTCGCACCGAAGGCACCATCAGCGACCTCATCCCATTTGTTTTCTTCCTGGAGCGTGCCCTGCGAAGAGTGCTGGATCAGGCTGTAGATGAGCATGACGAGGAAGAGTTGTGGTCACCATCACCACCAGAAACAGCCTTGTCATCATCGCTTGCCAGACCTGCGGCAACGCTGGAAGAGGAGTAGAGGAAGAGGAGTCAGAGGAGGAATGTGGCTTTGAGGAGGAGGAAGACTAACCACAGCAGGCACCCCAGGGTGCTCGTTGTTGTCATCTATCTGGGACCCATGGTGTTGTACGTGGCTGGGGGGAAGAACAGACCGTCAATGACATCAGTGAGGACGAGGAACGGGAAATGAGTAGCTCTGCATTCAACCTTGTGCAAATGGGGTCTTTCATGCTGTCATGTCTTTTGAGGGACCCTCGTATAAAAAGGATGAAGGAGAACGACCTGTAGTGAGTGGCCATGCTACTAGACCCCCGGCATAAGCAGAAAGTGGCAGAAATGTTACCAAATTGCCAAAAGTCGGAAAGGATGCAGCAGTTCAAAACCAAACTAAACAATATGCTTTACACAGCTTATAAGGGGGATGTCACAGCACAACGGGAATCTAACTGGGGAAGAGGTGAATGTAATCCTCCTCCTACCACGGCGGCAAGGACTGGACAATTTACAGATGTGTTGTTGATAAAGGACATGTGGAGCTTTTTCAATCCTACACATCGCCACAGCCCTTCGAGATCCAGCCATAGAGAACGACTCGACCGACAGGTAGCAGACTACCTCGTATTAACAGCAGATATCGACACTCTGAGGAGCGATGAACCCCTTCACTACTGGGTGTGCAGGCTTGACCTGTGGCCTGAGCTATCCCAGTTTGCGATATAACTTCTGGCCTGCCCTGTTTCAAGTGTCCTGTCAGAAAGGACCTTCAGTGCAGCAGGAGGCATTGTCACTGACAAGAGAAGTCGCCTCGGTCAAAAAAGTGTTGATTACCTCACCTTCATAAAGACGAATGAGGCATGGATCCCGAAGGGACTGACAGTGGGGGATACGTTTGACTAACAAAAGGCCTGATGACATGCCTTGGTCTCAAAATGGTCCCCACACTGCTCCTCCTCAAAGCCACCTGGAGGCGACAACAAATAGCAGGAAAGGAAGAGATGTACAGCTCCAAAAATAGTGGTAGAAAAATCTTGTATCTTTATTCTGCGGTAATAAAAACTTCCATACAGAATGCTAGTCAAGTCAAGATGTTTCAGACCATCCCATATTCAAGGTCCTTCCTCATGACATATCAAACCCCAAATGTATTGCTGCTTATGTGCTCCCCAAACACCTGGCTCCATAATCATGGGATCATGTGACCAGTGGGAGCACACATGGAGCAATCACTGCACATCTTACAAAAATCACCAACATGCAAAAAGACATTACTTCTAAAAGTCATATTCAGATATGGCATGCACAATGCAGACACATCCGACTTAAAAGAAATTAATGTATAGAAAAACAATGGCAAGGTTCACTAATATTGCAGAATCAGATTGTGTCTTTTATTTAGACCATTTGGTTGGCAGGAATCAAGCTGGAAAATCCAGAAAGCTTCTCTGTTTAGAGGCTTCCTTCTGTAGTCACCTCCTCTGATAGGATTTTTAACGCTTTCAATCCCTTGTGCTACTAGTCCTGATGTAACTCCCCCATGGACTAACGCAAAGTGTAAGCTTGCCGTTGATACATTGCGGCTTGCTAGTGATAGACAATGGATGAATATTGTGGCAAGTGGGGTGAAATGTATAGCACGAAAAGCCCCCACACTGGGCAATATTATCATGCGTGACACTTGCCGTTTGCTCAGGCCCTTTGAGGAGGCCACGTTATTTGTTAGTCGCCAGGACTATGGTATGAACAATGTAATTCCACTGCTTCATGTCCTGGAACAGGTCCTGATAAATCTGGCTGGTCAGGGGACTGCAGATGTCGAGCCTACATCTCACGGCCACATTATCCCTGTAGGGGCTGAACTGGAGGAGGAGGAGGAGCACATTGGAGCTCAAGCAATGTGGTTTTTATACACAGGAGACAGGAGAGGAGGAGCAGGAGCAGCCAGAGGAGCTACAGGGCGATGAGGAAGACGAGGCTGAGGACCCAGACACACCGTGGCAGTATGCAGTGGAGATGGAAGCAGGGAGTCCCTCCGAGTCACTTGGACAAATGGCCTTATGCATGCTCACTTGCTTGTGTAGTGACAGCCGAATTGTCACTATTCAGCAGAGAGATGACTTCTAGCTCTCCACCTTGTTGGACTTTTGCTACTGGTCCAAAATGGGGGCCTCTTTTACACCTGCTGAGAGGGAGGACAAACTGAACTACTATAGAGAAATCCTATGTAGTCAGTTAGCCGCTGCCTATCTGCGCCATCGTCCATCCTCTCGCAGGTCTGACCGGGGGTGGCCCTTTGCGCTCATGTTCCTCTGACTTTGCTGGTGTGGCAGGGGGGGGGAGTTGCAGTTCCAGCTCTATCAGCAGCAACTTGAGTCTTGAGTCACTGATGAGGGTGGGTCTCTATAGCTACATTTTTCAAGCTACTAGAAGTTTCCTGAGACTGGAGAAAATAGTTGGCATGGCAGAACATTACAATAGCTTTATATGCAGATAGAGTGCTCCGATATATTTGTGATTGTGTAAATTAGCAATTAATGATTAGCATATTTATGCGCAATACTTGGAACTTTACATTTTAGCAGGTCTGACTACATATTAGTGAATCTTGGTACACTAAATATTGTTGTGAACTTGTGACATCACAGCACTATGTATGTAGCATGTATGTGTGGACAGCTGAACCTATCACACTACTTACTACACTATATCACAATCTAACCTACACTGACTATCTCCAACTAACTATCTGTAATATATATATATATATATATATATATATATATATATACACTCACCTAAAGAATTATTAGGAACACCATACTAATACGGTGTTGGAACCCCTTTTGCCTTCAGAACTGCCTTAATTCTACGTGCATTGATTCCACAAGGTGCTGATAGCATTCTTTAGAAATGTTGGCCCATATTGATAGGATAGCATCTTGCAGTTGGAGATTTGAGGGATGCACATCCAAGGCACAAAGCTCCCGTTCCACCACATCCCAAAGATGCTCTATTGGTTTGAGATCTGGTGACTGTGAGTGCCATTTTAGTACAGTGAACTCATTGTAATGTTCAAGAAACCAATTTGAAATGATTCGAGCTTTGTGACATGGTGCATTAATCTGCTGGAAGTAGCCATCAGAGGATGGGTACATGGTGGTCATGAAGGGATGGACATGGTCAGAAACAATGCTCAGGTAGCCCATGGCATTTAAACGATGGCCAATTGGCACTAAGGGGCCCAAAGTGTTCCCAGAAAACATCCCCCACACCATTACACCACCACCACCAGCCTGCACAGTAGTAACAAGGCATGATGGATACATGTTCTCATTCTGTTTACGCCAAATTCGGATTCTACCATTTGAATGTCTCAACAGAAATCGAGACTCATCAGACCAGGCAACATTTTTCCAGTCTTCAACAATCCAATTTTGGTGAGCTCGTGCAAATTGTAGCCTCTTTTTCCTATTTTTAGTGGAGATGTGTGGTACCCGGTGGGGTCTTCTGCTGTTGTAGCCCATCCGCCTCAAGGATGTGCGTGTTGTGGCTTCACAAATGCTTTGCTGCATACCTCGGTTGTAACGAGTGGTTATTTCAGTCAAGGTTGCGCTTCTATCAGCTTGAATCAGTCGGCCCATTCTCCTCTGACCTCTAGCATCAACAAGGAATTTTTGCCCACAGGACTGCCGCATACTGGATGTTTTTACCTTTTCACACCATTCTTTGTAAACCCTAGAAATGGTTGTGCGTGAAAATCCCAGTAACTGAGAAGATTGTGAAATACTCAGACCGGCCCGTCTGGCACCAACCACCATGCCACGCTCAAAATTGCTTAAATCACCTTTCTTTCCCATTCTGACATTCAGTTTGGAGTTTAGGAGATTGTCTTGACCAGGACCACACCCCTAAATGCATTGAAGCAACTGCCATGTGATTGGTTGACTAGATAATTGCATTAATGAGAAATAGAACAGGTGTTCCTAATAATTCTTTAGGTGAGTGTGTATATATATATATATATATATATATATATATTCATATATATATATATATATATATATATATATATATATACTTACTAACTAACTATCTAATGTAATGTGACAAATTGAAACGAGAGAGCACAGCAATGACACTGATGTCTCTCTTAGAACTGTAATAAACTGTAGAACATGGCTGTGCGGAGGATCTTATATAGTAAGGGGTAGGCAACTTTCCTATTGGTTGCCAGGGATGTTGCTAAGCTCAGACAAAGACATTGCAGCCTTCTCATTGGCCCAGAAGCAAAAAGGGAGGTTACTGATGAAAAAAAAGTATTATATTCGAAAATACGAATATATATCACTATATTCAAAATATTAGCAAATTCTCGAAGTCACGATATTTGCGATTAAAATTCGAATATTTGCGTAAAACACTAGTGGTTGCATATTTGGACAGCACCTTGCTAAAAATGGATTTGTGGCCGCAACTAAAAGAGTTTGCCCTGGAAAAGCTGTCCTACCCGACCAATAGTGTGGCATCAGAGCGGGTGTTTAGTGGAGCGGGGCCAAAGTTACCCCAACAAGAACTTGCCTGTCCACCTAAAATGTGTAGAGTCTGACCGTAGATCAGCCAGGATTTCCACCCACCAATGCCTGATGCATCAGATTAGATCATCCATGGTTCCACACCAACAATTTGACAAAAGAGACCAGTTTCTTCTGGCTACCTGCCTCAGCTACTTTTCTGATGCCGCCACCCGCCTGATGCCACACATCTTATTGCCAAGTGCTCCTTCTTTCACCCACCATCATCAGCTGGTACTGGTATTGCCACCCACCTCCCCACTCTGTCAATAGGTTACTCTCCTCCTCCTGATGCGGCTGCCACCTCCACACTGTCATTGTGCCACCCTGTGGCCTCCTCCTGATGGTGCTGCTGTCACCACCTCCACACTCTGTCATTGTTTCACTCTTTGGCCTCCTGATGCTGCTGCCACCTCCACACTGTCATTGTGCCACCCTGTGGCCTCCTCCTGATGCTGCTGCTGCCGCCACCTCCAAACTCTGTCATTGTGCATCTCTGTGGCATCCTGATGCAGCTGCTGCCACCTCAAAATTGTCATTGGGCACTCTGTGGTCCCCTCCTGATGCTGATGCTGCCACCTCCACACTCTGTCATTGTTCCACTCTTTGGCCTCCTGATGCTGCTGCTGCCACCTCCACACTGTCATTGTGCCACCCTGTGGCCTCCTCCTGATGCTGCTGCTGCCACCACCTCCACACTCTGTCATTGTGCATCTCTGTGGCCTCCTGATGCTGCTGCTGCCACCTCCAAATTGTCATTGTGCCACTCTGTGGCCTCCTACTAATGCTGCTGCCACCTCCAGACTGGCACTGGGCCACTCTGTGGTGTCTTCATGCTGCTTCCACCTCACCACTATGTCATAGTGCCACTCTGTGGACTTCTCATGCTGTTCCCACCCTCCCCACTTCATGACTGGGCCACTATTTTGCCTTTCGGCCTGGCTGACATCATCATTTATTTGGCCCTTCTTCTGATCTGTCAGAAGGAAGGAAAAATGAGACGCACAACGGATCCTGTCTATGTAACAGCTGTAAGGCCTACATGATATGGTCCCTATTTTGCATCAGAATTGGCTTGTGATTTGGTAGATAAAAGCAGGAGTAGGTACAAAACAAAGAAAACATGCAAATATTCCATTCACATGTCATCTCTGATTTGGATCCACTCATGTTATTTTTTTGCTTTAGCCATACTGTTGGATTACTGACCAAATGCTGACCGAGAGAAGGCGGATGCTCCACAGACAGGATCCGTTTTTTAGGGGTTATTGTTCTGACAGTTTAGTGGAAGGGCAAAATAATCAGTGACGTCAACACAAACTTACTGCTGACACCCACTCCACCCTGTTCTATAAGCGTTTATTAGAACAAATTCTGTAGGAATCTATGTGGAATTAGTGAATTTGTGTAAAAGGAGTGCGCTCTTTCATGCTATAGTAGAATTTGGGGCCTCTGCAAGGTTCTTTAGTTCACACTTTAGTTATTTGGTCAGTTTTGGCCTTGTAACTGCCCAAATAAATGAAGTGTGCAATGATTTTAGGAGTGATGCCTGTCATCTACATGTCATACTGTCTCACAGAATTGTTTGACTACCACAGCAGACTCCCTGCCAGACATGTTACTGCACGGCACAGTGTTCGACAGCACTATAAAAGCTCTCTGCAGCCAGGAAATAACCATTTTTTAATGTGATTTGCCACAAATAAATTTGAATCAAACTGATTTTTTTCAGATAATTCGGCGTATCGGTCGAATTGAATTTTTGAGAAATTTGCTCACCTCTAGTAATTACATCTAAAGGCAGCCTTTGATTTATCTGGTAGTACAATAACTCAAATTATTGAAATTAAATAAAGCATTAGGATAAAACAACAGTAATTTAAATTGACTTTAGTTGGATATGCCCAAAAGGAGGTTCCAAGTGTTAAATCCAGGTATTTTTCAGTGACTGACAAGTAGACCTTTGTTTGTACAAGAAGCCTCGTAGCTGAAGAGGCAGTTTGTAGAGAAGGATTAACCTATTGACAATGACTATTCAAATCTAAATTCTTTGAATAACAAGTGTGGAGTGTATTTACCTTTTTAATGCACCCACAATTCACAGACAGTTAAGCCGGCTTTCCATGAAAGGTCAAAATGCATGAAGCTCTGAATTTCAATAAGTATCAGTACCAAACTGTAAATAGAAGAAGAAAACTGATATTGGTCAGAATACAAATGACCTCAGTATGGAAAGTGATTCAATAGACCACATATATTCCTACTAACGAGTCAAATTACTAACGAGTCAAAAGCATACATTGATATGATCAAACATTGTGTATGATCTTATCAGATTAGATATGACTTTCCAAAATATTCTTCCAGTAGTATTGTGTTCAGTAAGTAAATATTAGTCTTCGAATAATGAAAACTTTCCATTTTACTTTTTAAGGTTTTAAGAAGAAAGGGTGCTTTTATTCAATAAGAACTTCATTGGTTGGTTTATTCTGGTAATGGTCCCGGTTCTTTATAAGATAAGAGGATAAAACCCTGATATAACTATGGTGTATCTCTAATGAGCCATACACCTGAGTGCCCACTATGTGACCAAGACAGATTGCAATCCTCTGTATGTAAGCAATAACTGTTGCTTTTAAATAATGTCAAATGATTAATAATAAAAAAAATAATAATAAAAAATCAGGCGTCATGGGGCACTGTATGAAGATTAGAGACTAAAAGTATTAACAAATACTGCCTTTATTAGCTATGACTGCAATGTATTTAGAAGGCTCACAGTATTCTTTCTCAGGTAAGTACCATCAGTACGGCAAGTCTTTGATATGTCTTTCAATCGTACCTAAAAAGTGCGATTGAAAGACGTTTCAAAGACTATAAGTATATAAGTATATACTTATACTTTTATTCTATAATCTTCATACAGTGCCCCATGTCACCTATTTTTATTTTATTTTTTATTATTCATTCGAGTGCGAGACCCTTTGAGGACCCAGTTCAGGAGGGAACAGCTTTGTGAAGATTAAGTACCAGAACTGGTTCTGGCTCAAGACCTAACAAAAGAGTGTCTCTGGTTAACGCAATCCTACCCTTGGTGATATGCTCTTATACTAAGGGGTAATTCTCCAGGAGTGCCCTTTGTGCTCTTTGTTGTTTCTCTCTTTTTAAATAGCATCAAGCAGAGATCTTAAAAAACATGAAAAATTCATTCAGAAAGGTTACTGGAAATTTGTAAGAATAACATTTACTTATTGGAGCAAAAAAAGATCTAGGTTTTAAACATGCAAGAAACAGTTTGACATCCAATGTTCAGCTTGTATACCTGAGGTCCTTTCAGACTCATAAGTGAACACAGCTGCATTTGATGGCTAGATACTAGTGTTGAGTGAATCAAAGCATCTGAAGTGGAGTTTGATCAAAAGTTTAGGAAAAATGTGACTGGCCACAAATCTGAATTTTCTTGTACTTCGTAGTAACAAATCATCTTTTTTTCTAAAATGGCTGCTGCACGTGTTGCAAAGTGAAAGTAAGAAGCCCGGGAACGTGATATAATGCCATTCAGCCAGCCAATCCGCAGGTAGCCAACCCCTGCGATGTTGTAGCCCTATAAATGCCTCATCCCGTGTGGTCTCCACAATTTCACTGTGAGCTGAGCTTAGGGAGAGACGTGGCAAGAACGTGGTCAGATCATTCATTAATTGTAAATTGGTGGGGGTGGTCTACCTGATGTCTTGTGTCTGCGGGGTCAAATATGTTGGCCAGACCAAGCTTGAGCCGAGACGGCGCATTGGTGAGCACATTTCGGATATAGCCAAACTAAATGACACACCGATAGCACGTCATGTTGGCGAGTGTCATGATGGAAGGGTTTCAGGGCACTGAATTGATTAAAAGGTCGCCAAGGGGTGGCAACTGGGACCTTTTTGCTACTCCTAAAGGAGGCCCAGTGGATATTTAGGCTTAATACAAGCAAGCCCACTGGCCTTAATCATGCTATTTCATTTACATTCTTCAAAAAAAAGCTACCCGTACTAGTATCATACAGTAAGCCACTTTTGTAAGTAAGTCCTCTTTTGTAAGTATTGTGACACAGTGAGAGGTTTGGTGGTAAAAAACAGGTATTTTCCTCTCAGCCTGTGCTGTTGGGTTGATTGCAGCCAGGTGAGGGCAAATACTGGACCGGATTTTAGGTGCCGGTCCGGGTTTTTTGGGTTAATACCTAGCTGCCTTTAAAAGACAGCTGGGTTTATGCAAAGGTCTCTCTCTGTGTTTGGGATCTGAGCCCTGTGCTGGGCTGAAAAGCTGAGACCTGTGTGTCAGGAGAGCAGGCCATGTAAAGACGGTCAGTGGACTTTTTGTGTTGCCGAGCATTCAGCCAGGTGTGAACTGACACCTAGGATTTGAGGTGATTTAACCTGGAAACTGCTGGTGTTCTGTGGAGCTCTCAGGGCTGGAAGCAAGAGCTGGCAAAGAGGCGTGCAGTCTGCCTGGAACCCTGAGGTTGGACTTTCCTGCGGCTGGGCTGGCAGCCAGGTGTGAACACGCACCTAAACCACACAGGTGATTTGATCCTGTCTTGGACTTTTGTTTTGCCTCAAGTTTTTGCTATGTGTGTGAAGTAACACTAAGTGACTGTTTTGAGTTTTCTTTGTGCAAGTGTGAAATAAAACACTGTTTGCTGCACTACCTGGACTCCCTTTGCCTCTATACTGCACCCGCTTCACTGTCTATCAGAGCAACTCCCCACATTTGGTGTCGGATGCGGGCAATTGCAGTGAGGCTGGCGGGAAGCCAAAACTTTTTGTAGCATTTTTTTTTTGGGCACTGTTGTATGTCCTGGATTAAGCCTGCCAAGCTGCAACCACCAACACAGGACAAGATGGAGGAGATGATAAAGCAGCTTGTCCAGGCCAACTTAAAGCAACAGCAGGCCATCACACAACAGCAAAAGAGACATGAAGAAGCCTTACTTGTCCAACAGCAGGTCATCGCACAGCAGCAAAAGAGACATGAAGAAGCCTTACTTGTCCAACAGCAGGCCATCGCACAGCAGCAAGAGACGAACAGACAACTGCTAGAGGCTAATCAGCGACAGCAGGACACGAACCAGCGGCTGCTGCAACACGTAATGGTGCTAGAAAAGTCAGGGATGCCTCAGGGAGTGCACGATGTCCGGAAAGCAGTCCGCATGGCCGTTCCCAAGATGACACCGACAGATGATGTTGAAACCTACTTGGCGATGTTCGAAAAGGTGGCCGTGAGAGAGAGACTACCCCGAGACCAGTGGGCGGAGGTCATCGCTCCGTTTCTGGCGTCAGGACCCCAACAGGTGTACTTTGATTTACCGGACGACCAAGCGGCAGACTACTCTGTGGTCAAGGGTGAGATCCTGGCGAGACTGGGGGTGAATGTGTTGGTCAGGGCCCAGCGGGTACATCAGTGGGAGTTTAACCCAGCTGAGCCAGCAAGACCCCAGTATTACAATTTGCTAAAACTCTTACAAAAATGGCTACCGCCTGACGTACTTAGTCCCACTGCTATGCTGGACCGTATTGTAGCTGACAAATTCTGGAGGGCATTGCCACTACCCCTCCAGCGCTGGGTTGGCCAGACATCTCCTACTAGTGCCCTGGAGATGGTGGACCTGGTCAAACATTATGGGGCTACTGAGGAACTTAAGGGGGGAACTCTGGGGAAGGGAATAATAAAACCCAGAAAATCCCCTTCCCAGACCCTGCGGCCTGAGCTGAGAAAGACCGCACGGGATGTGCCCTTTGGGGATCGGGACTCTATAATCTGCTGGCGGTGCCAGGAGCTGGGCCATGTACGGGCCAACTGTCCCCTCCTGGGTGAGCCCATGGATGTAAACTTTGGGTATCGACAGTCATGGTATGCCAGAAGAGTCGATGTGTCAGAGATTATCCATGATGAACATTTGTGTCAGGTGGAGGTGGGAGACACTCCAGTGGCAGCTCTGCTGGATTCGGGGAGTCAGGTGACCCTGGTGAGGGCTTCCCTGGTGTGACCCACAGAGTTTACAGGCCGGAGAGTAGGGGTTTTCAGCATTCATGGAGATTTAAAAGAATACCCCACTGCTCTGTTGTCTGTAAGCACGTGTGCCGGCAGGCAGGTCCATGAGGTGGCTGGAACCACGAGTATGCCCTATGATGTGATAATAGGAAGAGACTTTCCATTGTTCCCAGCCCTGTGGCCGGCCATTGTACGTACAGTTCCCAGACAGGTAGGAAAACTTCCAGTAGTGAGGCCTAGCCCAGGTGAGGTGTTAGAACCCCAGAAACCCAAGGCAGAGGGACCCACAGTAGGTCCGGTGGGTGAGGGGAAGACAGTCCCCCTTAGTAGGATAGGTAGAAAACATAGGAATGTGGCTCAGCCAGGCCAAAGCCAGACCTGCAATCGAGTGTCTGGGGTCCGTAGCCAAAGGGACCCGGTTTTGGTTGTTGGGCGACCTGTGGACAGTAAGGACAGCGCTAGGGGGAAGGGGACCGATAAAATGGCACAGAAAGTTGGAGACCCAAATTGCAAGGTACACCAGCCAGGACATCAAAAGCCGGAGCCGGTCTACCATGTAAATTTACGGAAACCTTGAAAGGTTAGAGAGACTTATATTGAGAACAACCCGCGGCCGGTTTATCTAGGGAAAGAGATTCCAGTCCCTCTGTCTGCTAACAGGGAAGCGGCTGCCACAGATAAAATTACTAGCAGCCTTTCCACTGAACAGACTCAGAGAGCCAAGGAGTTTGTTAGTCGGAACACAGAGGTGTTCTATGATTTCCCTGAATGCCCTTCAATAACTCACCGTGATATTGTCACTGAGCCCCAGGCAAAGGTCTGGTTAAAGCCGTACCAGGTGCCCGTGGCTCGGCGACAAGCCATCTCTGAAAGAGTGATATGGGGTTGGCCGCAGCCTGTCACCACCTGGACAAAGAAGGAAAGTCCTGGGTCACCAGAGGGCTCGGGTGACTTCAGAACTTTAGATTTTCAGTGGAACACAGAGCAGGGCAGTTACAGGGAAATGCGAGTGCCCGGTTCTGGGTATACTGTCTGGCGTGTGTTCACCCCCTCAGGGTTGAACAAAGGGGGGGGGGGTATGTGACACAGTGAGAGGTTTGGTGGTAAAAAACAGGTATTTTCCTCTCAGCCTGTGCTGCTGGGTTGATTGCAGCCAGGTGAGGGCAAATACTGGACCGGATTTTAGGTGCCGATCTGGGTTTTTTGGGTTAATACCTAGCTGCCTTTAAAAGACAGCTGGGTTTATGCAAAGGTCTCTCTCTGTGTTTGGGATCTGAGCCCTGTGCTGGGCTGAAAAGCTGAGACCTGTGTGTCAGGAGAGCAGGCCATGTAAAGACGGTCAGTGGACTTTTTGTGTTGCCGAGCATTCAGCCAGGTGTGAACTGACACCTAGGATTTGAGGTGATTTAACCTGGAAACTGCTGGTGTTCTGTGGAGCTCTCAGGGCTGGAAGCAAGAGCTGGCAAAGAGGCGTGCAGTCTGCCTGGAACCCTGAGGTTGGACTTTCCTGCGGCTGGGCTGACAGCCAGGTGTGAACACGCACCTAAACCACACAGGTGATTTGATCCCGTCTTGGACTTTTGTTTTGCCTCAAGTTTTTGCTATGTGTGTGAAGTAACACTAAGTGACTGTTTTGAGTTTTGTTTGTGCAAGTGTGAAATAAAACACTGTTTGCTGCACTACCTGGACTCCCTTTGCCTCTATACTGCACCCGCTCCACTGTCTACTAGAGCAACTCCCCACAGTATGTTACTGTGCCATAGCCGCCCTTATGTTCCCCTTGCATATTCTGATGCTATAAGCATTTCCCCTGGGACGTGTATTCGTTTGCAGGGTGGTTCTGTAGGCGGATGAGCAAGGAACGTTTCCCCATCTGATTGGCAGTTCATTCGTAGCCACGCCCAGGGGGGTGCGGTGTTGGCCCTTAAAATTCTGGCGCTCACACGGCCACGCGTGGCCATCCTAGCGCTGATGCTCTCACCCGAGTGTCATTGCATTGAGCCACATATATGAATTGCCTCATAGTATTAGAGGCATGCTGATAGGCAGCAGTAGCCGCGAGTGAGGGCAGTGAATGAGACCGCTCATGTTACTGCGGATCATAGGCAGATTAGATGCTAATTAGTCCTGTGATGTCCGTCTATTGGTACACTAAGGGCTCATGTGAGTCAGCCATCAGACGTTTTCTTGTTTGTTTAGTGGAGGTTTAATCAATGGATTGTGAATGTTAGAGTGGTGGAGCATACTGTTCGTTAGCACACCACTTGAGCAATTGCTTCAACTGTATGGTGCTGTATGTGATTTCACTATCCACACAGTGTGTACACCTCTTTAAGCCTGTTTGTATATCGAAGTGGGGTTATACACCTGATGTCTCAGGTTGGAAGATGTGTATACCTCTTTAAGCCTGTTTGCACATAGAAGTTGGGTCATACACCTTATGTGCAATTATCACTAATAAAGAATTATTATTTAGTTTTTTAACTTATCCATAAGGCTAGTTAATCATATGCTTTTATAGTAACGTTTACCGCCATACTGAAATTGTGTTAGTTTGGTCTACTATTGTCATGTCCATTGTTGAACTGCTGCTACATTCCCAGTTAATGTGTTACTTTATACATCAAATTACTGTGCTTCAGTATTAAAGGATGGTCTAATATACAGTGCCTTGCAAAAGTATTCACCCCCTTGACTTTTTTCGTGTTTTGTTACATTACAGCCTTAAATTCAATGTTTTGTTAATCTGAATTTTATGTGATGGATGAGTTCACAATAGTCTAAATTGGTGAAGTGAAATGAGAAAAATATATAAATAAAACAATTCTTTTGAAATAGAAAGCAGAAAATTGGCACGTGCGTATGTATTCAACCTCTTTCTTAGGAAGCCTATAAAAAGCTCTGGTGAAACCAATTACCTTTAGAAGTCACATAATTAGTGACATAATGTCCACCTGTGTGCAATCTAAGTGTCACATGATCTGTCATTACATATACACACCTTTTTTGAAAGGCCCCAGACGCTGCAACACCTAAGCAAGAGGAATCACTAGCCAAACACTGCCATGAAGACCAAGCAACTCTCCAAACAAGTAAGGGACAATGTTGTTGAGAAGATTATAAAAAAATATCCAAATCTTTGATGATCCCCAGGAGCACCATCAAATCTATCATAACCAAATGGAAAGAACATGGCACGACAGCAAACCTGCCAAGAGACGGCCGCACACCAAAACTCACAGACCAGGCAAGAAGGGCATTAATCAGGGAGGCAGCACAGAGACCTAAGGTAACCCTGGAGGAGCTGCAGAGTTCCACAGCAGAGACTGGAGTATCTGTACATAGGACGACAATAAGCCGTACGCTCCATAGAGTTGGGCTTAATGGCCGAGTGGCCAAAAGAAAGCCATTCCTTTCAGCTAAAAAAAAAGTAAGTTGTAAGTTCACGAAAAGGCATGTGGAAGGCTCCCAAAATGTTTGGAGGAAGGTGCTCTGGTCTGATGAGACTAAAATTTAACTTTTCGGCCATCAAAGAAAACTGTATGTCTGGCGCAAACCCAACATATCACATCCCCCAAAGAACACCATCCCTACAGTGAGACATGGTGGTGGAAGCATTATGTGGGGATGGGACTGGGAAACTGGTCAGAGTGAGTGAAAGATGGATAGTGCTAAACACAGGGATATTCTTGAGCAAAACGTGTACTACTCTGTGCATTATTTTAGGCTAGGCTGGAGGTTCACCTTCCAGCAGGACAATGACCCCAAACACACTGCTAAAGCAACACTTGAGTGGTTTAAGGGGAAACATGTAAATGTGTTGGAATGGCCTAGTCCAGGCATGCTCAACCTGTGGTCCCTTCAGCTGTTGCAAAACTACAACTCACATAATTCCTGGACAGCCTACAGCTATCAGCCTACAGAAGGGCATGGTGGGAGTTGTAGTTTTACAACAGCTGGAGGGCCGCAGGTTGAGCATCCTTGGCCTAGTCAAAGCCCAGATCTCAATTCAATAGAAAATCTGTGGTCAGACCTAGGCCCCTTTCATATGGGCGAGTTTTCCGCGCAGGTGCAATGTGTGATGTGAACGCATTGCACCCGCACTGAATCCTGACCCATTCATTTCAATGGGTCTGTGTACATGAGCGTTTTTTTTCACGCATCACTTGTGCGTTGCATGAAGATCGAAGCATGTTCTATATTCTACGTTTTTCACGCATAGAAGTTAATGGGGCTGCATGAAAAATGCATTGCATCCGCAAGCAAGTGCGGGTGCGTTGCGTTGTTCACTGATGGTTGCTAGGAGATGTTGTTTGTAAACCTACACTTTTTTATCACGAGCATAAAAAAAGCATCAAAATGAATTGCACCTGCGTGGAAAAAACTGAACAACTGAATGCAATTGCAGGCAAAACCCAATGGCTTTGCCTGTGAAATTGCACAGTTTTCACTGAACGCATCCGCAAAGCATCCGGACCTAACCCGGATACGCTTGTGTGGAAAAAGCCTTAAAGATTGCTGTTCACAAGCGCAAACCATCCATCTTGAAGGAGTTGGAGCAGTTTTGCAAGGAGGAATGGGTAAAAATCCCAGTGGCAAGCTCATAGAGACTTATCCAAAGCGACTTGGAGCTGTGATAGCCGCAAATGGTGGCACTACAAAGTATTGACTTTAGGGTGAATAGTTATGCACATTGACTTTTTCTGTTATTTTGTCCTATTTGTTGTTTGCTTCACAATAAAAAACAAAAAAACAAAACATCTTCAAAGTTGTGGGCATATTCTGTAAATTAAATGATGCAAATCCTCAAACAATCCATGTTAATTCCAGGTTGTGAGGCACCAAAACACGAAAAAAAAATCAAGGGCGGTGAATACTTTTGCAAGGCACTGTATCGTTGTGTTGAACTGCTGCCACATTCCCAGTTAATTTGTTTGTTTAAACATAGGATTATTGTGCCTCTTTATTTTAGGTCGGTCTAATATATCGCCATGTTTATCTATGTTCATCTGCTGCCACATTCTTAGTTAATCCGTTACATATAGAGGAAGTCTACTCCCCGATGTAAACTCTTCATTAACAAGTGGCAGCTCATGCTTGACACGTGCCGTTTGCTTAGGCCCTTTGAGGAGGCTACTTTATTTGTCAGTTGGCAGAACTACGGGATGAATGATGTCAGTCCACTCCTTCATGTCCTGGATGAGATGCTGACAAATCTGACTGACGAGGCGACAGAAGACGTGAAATCTCCATTTCACGGCCACCTGAACCCTGTGGAGTTTGAACTGGCAGAGGAGGAGGAGGAGGACATAAATGCCCAGGAATTTTATACACATCTAGGTGGTTTATCTACCCAAGCAACAGTAGAGGAGCAGGAGGAACATGAGGAGCTGGAGAGCAACGACGAAGACGACAGAAATCACCCTGACAGACTGTGGCAGTATACAGTGGAGATAGAGGGACTGAGGTCCCCCTAGTCCCATGCAGTCATATTTGTGTAGTGACAGGCGCATTGTCAGAATTCAGCAGAGAGATGACTACTGGCTATACACATTGTTAGACCCTCGCTAACCGTCAAAAATCGGGGCATTTTTTAGACCTTTTGTGGACTACTATAGAGATATGCTGTGTAGTCCGTTGGTCACTCTGTGCACACGCTACACTGCCATGACTGGTGGTGGAGGGGAGGTATAGAGGTATAGCATCTGCTCCATATGCAGTAACTTCAGTCTGGAATCTATGATTAGCAGTTTTTTTCAGCCGTGTACAGAAAAAAACACCCAGCAGCCACAGTAGGACAAGCAGCAGAACCTCAACCAGCAGGTGGTTTCATACTTGAACTATACCCTGTCAACCGTGATCCAAGATCACCTGAAATACCGGGCATGCAATGTTGAGGTATGGCCGCAACTGGCCAAGTTTTACTTCCATGTTTTACTTCCAATCCATTAGTGTGGCATCTGAGTGGTTGTTCAGTGCGGAGGAGGGCATATTTACCCCTAAGAGAACTTGCCTTTTCTCCCTAAATGTTGAAAGACTAACCTTGGCAAAGATGAATCAGGCGTGGATCAACCAGGATTTCCTGACGCTGGTGCTTAATGCAACAGAATAGATCATTCTACAGCTAATGATCATACTGTAGTGTAGTGGCACACTGGATTAATCTACAAAACAGGCCATTGCTTCTGGCCACATCCTGCCGCGACCATTCTGATGCTGCCACCCTCTTGATACTAACCACTCACTGCTTATACTGCCATTCCAACAATGAGTCTTCTTGGCCTAATGATATGCACATGTTAAATTTTTAAAAGGATATACGTGTCACTGGGACTTGCTGTCACACTGCTGTTGTTGGGTTTTGCTACTACTGTGATCTGCCACCATCTTGTTCTGTATGGTACTGCTGTTGGACCACATACCCTCTCTGTTATGGGACCACTTTTATCCCTGTTTGTACATGTTCAAATCACCATTTATTTTTCCTTTCTTCTCATCCATCAGAGGAATAAAAAAAAAAAAAAGGATCCTGCATTTTGAGCATCCATAAGGCTTTTTTCACACGGTCAGTATTTGTTCAGTATTTGTATGCCAAGAGCAGGACTGGGACCAAAACAGAGAGTGGATTCCAGGATTGTCCTATCAACCTTACTCCCGGCGCTAAGTTGCCTAAATCTAGGTTGTATAACCTTTCTGGACCTGAAAGACTGGCCATGAGAGAGTATATTATCGAGAGTTTGGCTAAAAGGCCCATAAGACCATCCAAATCTCCAGTGGCAGCAGGTTTACTTTTTGTTTAAAAAAAAGATGGAGGTCTTCGGCCATGCCTGGATTTCTGTGAAGTCAATCGGATTACTGTCTGTGATTCTTAACCCCTTCCTTTGATTCCTGATTTGTTTAACTAGATTGTTGGTGCCAAGGTGTTCTCCAAATTGGACTTAAGGGGGGAATATAATCTGAAAAGGATCAAGGAAGGGGATGAATGGAAGACGGCTTTCAATACTACTGAGTGTCACTTTGAGTACCTGGTCATGCCTTTTGGGTTGACCAATGCTCCTGCAGTTTTCCAGCATTTTGTGAATAACATTTTTCATCACCTGGTGGGTAGGTTTGTAGTTGTGTATTTGGATGACATTCTAATTGATTCTACAGATGTGGAGATACATCGGGATCACATTAGACAGGTGTTGCAGATCCTAAGGGATAATAAATTGTATGCAGAGAAGTGTGCTTTTGCTGTACAAGAGGTGCAATTTTTGGGATACCTGTTGTCGTCTTCGGGTTTTTGAATGGATCCAAAGAAAGTCCGTGCTGTATTGGACTGGGATTGATCTTAAAATATGAAGGCTCTTATACGGTTTTGGGGGTTCACCAATTTTAACTGAAAATGTATTCAGAACTATTCAACAGTGGTGAAACCCTTAACTTACATGACTAAGAAAGGGACGGATGTTTCAGTGTGGTCTGATACAGGGTTGCAAGCTTTTGCTGAAATTAAGGAGCACTTAGCTTCTGCCGCTATATTGGTGCAGCCGGATGTATCACAACTTTTTATTGTGGAAGTGGAAGCGTCTGAGGTGGGAGTAAGAGCAGTTTTATTGCAGGGCCCGTCACCTGGTAAATGGCGCCCATGTGCCTTTTTCTCTAAAAAAAACTCTCTTCCGCAGAGAGAAATTAGGATGTGGGTAACAGAGAGTTACTGGCTATTAAGTTGGCTTTCGAGGAATGGTGTCATTGGTTGTTGATTGTGTTCACAGATCACAAAAACATGGCTTACCTGGAGTCGGCTAAACGACTGAACTCGAGGCAGGCCAGAGAGTCTTTGTTCAATTTCATTGTCACTGGGGTTAAGAATGTCAAGGCAGATGCCTTGTCACATATATTTTTCCTGGAGGTGGTGATTTTGAAAATCCGAGTCCTATTCTATCAGAAGGGGTAGTTATATCCCCTGTGGGAAATTGTTTGTGCCATCGGAATTGCGTTACAAGGCTTTTGAGGAACATCACTGTACGGTTCTTAAGGGACACCCTGGGAGCAGATCCACTGCCGACCTCATCTCTCGTAGATTCTGGTGGCTGGGGTTGTGTAAGTGTGTTGAGGACTATATGTCGGCCTGTAGTGTGAATGTGCTAAGCTGACACATACTTAACCTTCCGGATCCCTACTTCCGTTGCCTATCCCATCCAGACCATGGACTCATTTATCTATGGATTTTATCACTGATCTGCCTAATTCATTAGGAAAGACAGTTATTTTGGTGGTGGTTGATCTTTTTAATAAAATGGTGCACTTTATAGCATTGTATGGCCTACCTAATGTTAAAACACTTGCTCAAGTGTTTGTTGATAACATTGTGAAACTCCAAGGCATTCCCACTGATGTGGTTTCGGATCTTGGGATCTAGATTCTGGAAGGCGTTCTGTACTCAGCTGGGGGTACAACTGTCTTTTTCTTCGACTTTTCAATCAGTCGAACGGACAGACGGAGCGCACTTATTAGAGCCTGGAGACTTAACTAAGATGTTTTGTCTCTGAGAACCAGGAGGAGTGGTCCTCGTTTTTGTCTTTGGCAGAGTTTTCCATAAATAATCGTAGACAGGAGTCCACTGGTAAGTCGATATTTTTTGGGGCATATGAGTTTCACCTGCAATTTGGCCCTTTTTTCTGGTTCAGATACTTCTGGTGTTCCTGAGGGAGGAACTTTTTTCCTCATCATTATCATCTATATGGCGGAAAATTCAAAATAACTTGATGAATATGAGCAACAAGTATAAACGTGCGGCTGACAGAAAACGTATGAAGGGTCTGGACCTAAGAGTGGGTGATTTGGTGTGGTCATCCACAAAAAACTTTAAGTTGAAGGTACCTTCTTGGAAGTTGTGTCCAAGGTATGTTGGTCCATATAAGATCACGACAATTATTAATCATGAAGTATTTTGTCTTGAATTTCCTCAGGTTCTTAAAATACATAATGTGTTTCATAAATCTTTGTTGAAGAGATATGTTTAACCTTTGAAGCCGTCTTCCTTGCCACCCACTCAGGTCATGGTGGGACGGTAATTTGGAATTCCAGATCTCCAAAATAATTGACTCTCCAGCTCTCCACAGATCTCTTCAGTATCTTGTTCACTGGAAGGGTTTTGGACCTGAGGAGAGGATGTGGGTACCAGCATCTGAGGTCAATGCCAGTCATTTGGTGAAAGCTTTTCACAGTTCTCAACCGATAAGGTCGGTCCTGGGTGCTCAGAGGTCACTCATAGAAGGGGGGGGGGGTACTGTCACGGACTTACCGAGACATACAGACATCCCCGCAACAGTGAGTGGCAGAAGAGCTTTGAGACTGACAACACATGATTTTATTTTACATGTTTACCTTGTGTATTAATAAGCGTTTGTGTTGTTTCTGGTACTTTTCACACCCTTTACCTCCAGGTGTTGCTATTGTGGTAATTTAACTTTCCCTATTTATAGTTGTTTCTCCCACAATGCTATGCGGTTTATAGCTTCAGTTGGACCTGTGGATAGCTGGAGTTCTTGGTGCTGCCATAGCTTCTTGAAAGTTAGGTGTTACCTTTCCCTTTGAATTCTGGCATTTCTGTGTGTTGCATATCCTTGTTGTTTTGTATTAGACTCCTGTTCATTCTTCCTTTTGGAGGAACCAGATGTCTCATTCGTTTCATTAGTACCAGGGTCCATTAGGGTTAGATAGGTCTCTAGGAACAGTTGTGTTCAAAATTATTCAACCCCCACTGAAATTTAGTGTTTTGGCCAGTTTGACATTGATTTTGATCATTTCAGTCATCTTGTTTACAATTAAATCAAAGAGGCACTTGTAAGTCAGACAAATATAACATAACATTTATAATGAAATAACCACAAATGTCTTTTCTGTGCTCACATCATTATCAGTTTTATTCAACCCCCAAGTGACATTCAATCTTAGTACTTAGTACAACATCCTTTTCCAGTTATAACGTGAAGCATAGCTCGACACAAGTGTCTTGCAGCGATCTACGGGTATCTTCGCCCATTCTTCATGGGCAAAAGCCTCCAGTTCAGTCACATTCTTAGGCTTGAGCGCTGCAACTGCTTTCCTTAAGTCCCACCAGAGGTTCTCAATCGGATTTAAGTCTGGTGACTGCGATGGCCACTTCAAAATTTTCCAGCCTTTAATCTGCAACCATGCTGTAGTGGACTTGGAGGCATGCTTGGGATCATTGTTCTGTTGAAAGGTCCAACGTCTCCCAGATGATGCCTTAGCAAAGCTTTTTAAAGTGCTAATATTATATCCCTGTCCTGCGAGTCAATGCTTCGCTTAATACAGGCATTCTCAAACAGCTGCCCTCCAGCTGTTGCAAAACTACAACTCCCAGCCTGCCCGAACAGCCTACAGGAATCAGCTTACAGCAGGGCATTGTGGGAGTTGTAGTTTTACAACAGCTGGAGGGCTGCAGTTTGAGGGTGCCTGGCTTAATGCATGACAATATCCTGGTAGCCTTTGAAGCAGCTGATTGACATTGTTTGCTGTTATTTAATCTATTATCTATTAGTACACCCAAAACCTTCTCTAGAAGTGACTCTCCCAGTGTTACATCCTAGGACATATGATGCACAGAGATTATTACTATCCAGATGCATTACTTTACATTTATCCACACTGAACAACATTTGCCAAGTTGATGCCCAATCAAGTGTGTCCAAGTCAGCTTATAGTTTTTGGACATGTTCTTGAGACTGCACAGTACTAAATAGCTTAGTGTCATCTTCAAAAATAGAAACAGTGCTATTAATTCCATCCTCAATATCATTAATAAATAAATTAAATAATAGGGGATCCAGCGCTGAACCTTGGGGTACACCACTTATAACCCCGGACCATTGACCATGACTCTCTGGAAGCTGTCCTTAAGACAGTTTTCAATCCAATTACAAACTATACTTTGCAAGTTTATAGACCTTATTTTATCTATTTAATGTCTATAAAGGACAGTATCAAAAGCCTTTGCAAAATCCAGAAACATTACATCCACAGCCGCCCCTCTGACCAGGCTACTACTCACCTCCTTATAATAACAAATCAGGTTAGTCTGACAACTTATATCCTTGGTAAACCCATGCTAGTTATCACTTATGATATTATCTACAGTCAAATATGCCTGTATACAGTCCCTTAAGTGTTATTCAAACATTTCAAACACAACAGAAGTTAAATTATCTAGTATATAATTACATGTGGTGGAGCTAGATCACTTTCTTAATATGGGCATCACATTTGCCTTGCGCCAGTCACTTGGCACTGTACAAGTCCCTAGAGAATCTTTAAAAATTTTAACAGGGTCACAGCAATGACTGAACTGAGCTCTTTAAGAACTCTTGGGTGTAATCCCGCCCTGGCACCACTGATATTCTTCATATACTCGCTATTATTTTCTAGATTGCCAAAATCGGCAATGTAATATTCGTGTAATGCGCGCGCAATACAGGTGTGGGTCACTATAGCTACATTTTTCAAACTGCTTGAAGTTTAATGAGACTGGAGAAAATGGTTGGCATGGAAGAACATTACAACAGCTTTATGTGCAGATAGAGTGCTTCAAAATATTCGCGATTGTGCAAATCAGCAATAATGATGCGAATATTTTGGCGCAATACATGCAACTTCACATTTTAACAGGTATGACTACATATTAGTGATCGGTGCACTAAGGATTGTTGTGAACTTGTGACATCACAGCACTATGTATGTATGGACAGCAGAACCAAACTACACTATATCACTATCTAACTTACACTGACTACCTCCCACTAACTATCTGTATATATATATATATATATATATATATATATATATATAAACTAAGTAACTATCTAATGTAATGTGACAAATGGAAACGAGAGAGCACAGCAATAACACTGCTGTCTCTCAGAACTGTAATAAACTAAAGAAAATTGCTGTTGCTAAGCTCAGAGAAAGACATTGCAGCCTTCTCATTGGGCCACAAGCAAAAAGGGAGGTTACTGAACAATGTAGAATATTCGGAAATACGAATATATATTGCAATATTCTAAATATTAGCGAATTCTCGAATTAGCGATATTCGCGTTCACAATTCGCAATTCGAATATTCGTGCCCAACACTAATATTCAGGGCTAAAAAAAACATTTAGCAGCTCTGCCTTTTCCTTATCTTCTGTGACTAACCCCCACGTTATTTAGGATATCTACCTGCTCTGACCTTGCATTTTAAGCATTTATATAATTAAAGAATTTTTCGGGATTTTTTTTTGCTCTCTTTTGCCACCTGCTGTTCATTTTGTATTTTTTCAACTCTCATCTCCTTTTTACAGATTTTATTGAGCCCTTTGTAAACTTTAAAGGCTACAGCTGACCACCAGATTTGCATTTTTTGAATGCCATTTTTTGCAATTTGCTCTTTTTACATTAACTGTAGGCCATGGGGAGTTTAATTTTAGCAGTTTATACTTGTTACTAGGGATGTCCCGATACCGATACCGGCATTTTCACGAGTACTTGTACTCGTGAAAATGCCTCCGATACCGCTGCTGATACCGGAAGTTCCGGTCCGGCAGCTCCTATACACTGTTTAAGTAAACCTAACCTGTATTAATGTGGCCGGAATTACTAACTATTAATGCGGTCTCCCTCAGGTCAGGCGCTCACTCCTACCATTCTCCTTCTGCCCCGCCTGCCTTCTTTATTCATAAAAGTGGGCGGAGCGGGCAGGCGGGACATGAGGCGCATGGAGGAACTGAGAGCTGAAGCTGCCCGATTCCTCCAAGCACCTCACGTCCCTCCTGCGCGCTCCGCCCACTTTATGAATGTAGAAGGCGCGCTGGCCAGGAGGAGCATGGAGGGACTGAGCGCCTAACCTGAGGGAGACCGCATTAATAGTTAGTAATTCCGGCCACATTAATAGAGATTAAGTTTACCTCAATAGTGTATAGCAGCTGCGGGGCCGGTGTATGAAAGAGTCAAGCTACACCGGCCCCTGCGAGTGTAAACTGCCCCCCCATACACACTATGATGGCACTTATGGGGGTCTGTGGATGACACTAATGGGGGATCTGTGGATGACACGTATATAGCATAATATGCTATATATGTGTCATCCACATAGCCCCCTGACAGTGTCATTCAGAGATCCCCCATAGTGTCATTCAGAGATCCCCCATAGTGTCATTCAGAGATCCCCCATAGTGTCATTCAGAGATCCCCCCCATAGTGTCATCCAGAGATCCCCCATAGTGTCATCCAGAGATCCCCCATAGTGTCATCCAGAGATCCCCCATAGTGTCATCCAGAGATCCCCCATAGTGTCATCCAGAGATCCCCCATAGTGTCATCCAGAGATCCCCCATAGTGTCATCCAGAGATCCCCCATAGTGTCATCCAGAAATCCCCCATAGTGTCATCCAGAAATCCCCCATAGTGTCATCCAGAGATCCCCATAGTGTCATCCAGAGATCCCCATAGTGTCATCCAGAGATCCCCCATAGTGTCATCCAGAGATCCCCCATTAGTGTCATCCAGAGAGCCCCCATTAGTGTCATCCAGAGAGCCCCCCCCATTAGTGTCATCCAGAGATCCCCTCCATTAGTGTCATCCAGAGATCCCCCCCATTAGTGTCATTCACAGATCCCCTATAACATTGTCATCCACAGATCCCCCATAACAGTGTCATCCACAGATCCCCCATAACAGTGTCATCCACAGATCCCCCCCATAACAGTGTGTCCTCCTCAGATCCCCCCATAACAGTGTCACCCATAGATCCCCCATAACAGCGTCATCCACAGATCCCCCATAACATTGTCATCCACAGATCCTCCATAACAGTGTCATCCACAGTGCCCCCATAACAGATCCCCCTGGATGCACATTGGTTGGAAAACACTATTATATTCCCATTTATTAATTTATTAACACTTGTACAAAGGAAAAGAAAAGCCGTTGTCCATAGCAACCAAATTCCAGCTTTAATTTTTTTCATTGCTATCAGCAACTGCGCCGCTGTTTATACGAGGTATCGGTAATTGGTATCGGCGAGTACTTAAATAAAAGTATTGGTACTCGTACTCGGTCTTAAAAAAATGGTATTGGGACATCCCTGCTTGTTACCTACAGGAATAAATTTTGCAGTGTACTTACTCAATCTGGATTTAAATTTCTCCCATTTATCCTCAGAACTCAGTATTATTATGTGACAGTAGCTGCTCCCAGTGTATGCCCTATAATGCTGCCCTCAACCCAGAGAAATTGGCCTGTTCCAAGCCTCCACACTGAGATTTGACTACCAAATGGGATGAATATGATTAGGCAGAATGGCCTGGGTATACCTGATTTATCGCGATTCATGATAAATTAATTTGTAATAAATCAAATTTCTTGTCAAATATTTCAAAACTTTTCTGAACTCTATTAGCTACCAACATGGACATTTTCCTCAAAAAGAATTGGCTGCTTCCATATAGAGCAGCATATTGTAATTAAAGTGATAGCAAGTTTAATATAAATAAAAGGTTTGCTCATTTGCTAGTCTAAACCCTGCATGTTTAGGTGCAATAGCTTCAAAGGTTACAGACACCTCTACATTGCTCTTATATTATCCATTTTCTTCTTAAATTCATGCAAAACTTTAACCTTGGGAACACACCTGAGCATTTTTCAGCGTGTTCATACGCGCTGAAAAACGCTCAACATGTGAAAAGCCATGCATCCCTATGTGCATGGTTCACATGTCGGCGTTTTACAGCGCGGACGACCGCGCTGTAAAACGCCCTACGCGATCGCGTTGGCTGCCGTGACTATCGCGCGACAGCACGCACGATCCAACCCATATTCTATTATGGGAGCGCACATATGACACGCGCTTCCATAAAACAGCCACTTCACGCCAGAAGCGCGTCATATGCGCGTCCTGGGAACACGCGAAGTGTGTTCCCAGGGTAAAGCAAGTTCTTTAAAAATGTCCTCTTATTTCTCTTCTGCAGAATGTGGGTAAACCTTTCACCTACCTGTGGTACTGCCGAAAATTGAATCCATCAAAGCTTGGCTTCTCTTTTTGACAGCTCTTTATGCTGTATCCTTCTCATCTCCCTTACACAGTTAGTTTTGGTCAGTGTTTTGCACTAATGATTGTTAGCTAAATCTTTTCATTATATTTTATCTGTGTGTAGGCTTCTCCCCTGGTTTTGGCTAACAGTCACTCAGGAAAAACACTGACCAAGCACTGACTGTGTAAAAGTGACCTTAAAGGGTATCTGTCAGTATCTATGGAACTGGCTGACCTGTTGCGTGTGCACTTTGCAGCTGAAAGCATCTGTGTTGCTCACTGATTGCCAAGAAAAAATAAGTTTTAATATATGCAAATAAGCCTCTAAGAGCAACGGGGGTTTTGCCATTACTCCTAGAAATTTAGCTCTCTCTACAACTGTCATGCCTTCTGCACTTTGGTTGACAGGACCCGGCAGGCGTAATCACGTTTACGCTGCCTGGCCCTGTCAATCAAAGTGGAGAGAGTGTGGAAGTTGCTCCTACAGACTCATTTGCATATATTAAAACATTATTTTTCCAGCAATGCTGGCACATATGAATATGGGACCAACACAGATGCCTTCATCTGCCAAGTGCACATGTAACAGGTCAGCCAGTTTTATAGGTATAAATATGATGACACATGCCTATTAAAGATAGCCGCACAAGGTTGCTCTCAGCAGTAATTTGTGAACAAGAGGGAAACATCCAAGTAAGGAAGCTCACGCAGAATATAGATAGAAAAACACACAAAGTTTGTTTGCAGGGGGAAGACAGCAGCATCCTGGACTCACAGATCCAGCATGTAAAACAGGGAGTAAATAAGTTAAGTCTGAAACTAGCAGTTTTCTGTTGCAGCAATCTATCACTTAGCCATGAACAATTAGACTATGTTTAATCACTTCTCCAAACCTGCTGTTTTACAAATAGAATATATATATATATATATATATATATATATATATATATATATATAAAAGAATCATGTAAGAAAGAAGTTTTTCCAGCTCCCATGCGCGGAACAGACTGGACCAGTCCATACTTGAAATATTAAGAAAACAAAGGTTCCAGCATTTCAGGTAAAAAACTTGGCGTTCACTTTATTCGTAATGGTCACAATTTTTTTTCTTCTTTATTTGCACAAGGGGTGAAGCAAATGTAACATGTTTGAAACAACCATAGAAGGGTTAATTCCCGCCTCGTTCTGAGGGATTGTGATTATTTTAGCTGGGCAACTGGCTCACCCATGAGGTTTCAAGTAAGGACTAGCAAGTCCAAAACATGTCAACCTAGCGGTGGAGGGAGATGTTTTCCATGTCTGTGAATTGTGACCATTACGGATAAAGTGAACGCCAAGTTTTTTACCCGAAATGTACCTTTGTTTTTTTTACATACAGAAGACTTTCCCATTTCATATGCTATGAACTTGAGAGAAGATGACGAGAATGTAATGTTGAGCACTGCAAGGATATTTTATTTCCAACTGTTAGCGTCTCATTAATTCTACAGACATAAACACATGAATTTAAATTGCATTTACCTTAAACAAAGATTTGAAAAAGAGAATTCATATTATACTGCCTGTCAGCCCCTATATTAATCTATTACTTCAGAATGACTGATCTGTGGAAAATATCATATCATGGTCCTTCACATCACCTTGTGTTATTATCTACTGCTCCTGAACTTTACATCACCTCTGACACATTCAGAATGAAAATGGTTTGATGGAAGTTATTATGCAACGATTCAGACCTAAAATAGTCATTCATTTGTAAAGCTGATAATGTACTACACTTCAACGCATATTTTTTATTTCATCATTTGAAAAAATACATTAGGTTTTAGCCTTATCCATGTCTGATGAGACAAAGGTTTTCAATCTGTTGGAATTCAATCCTGTTTGCTACATTTTGCAACTTGTGAGCATTCACTAGGATATATTTCTATTTTCCCTAATTGCAAAACATTACTACATTTTACTTCTCTGTAATCCTTACATACCATAACCATATCAACATACAGATCTAGCAAGTGCCAACATTAGTGTGTTAATGAGCTAACCTGACAGTGTAACTTGTCAGGAATTACTGTAACGCCTGCTACATTTTTACCTCTCACTAGCATTAAAGGTACTGTCTAAAGTAGCATTAAAAGTGTTTTCTGAAGTTGATTTTTTTCTAGAATAAGGTAGAATTATTTTTTGAATAATCTAACAAATTACCCTTATATTTGTCATTAAAATATCACTTAACCAAAATAAACCAACCCTTAATCCATATTTAATCTTACCTCATCTAAGTACATATTATAGAATCATTTAAACCCTGTCAGGAACCTCTAGTGACTGAATACGTTATTTCCCCATTAACTATCACCTATATACAGCCATCTAATGAATCTGTCACATGAATAAAGTATATCCAATAACAGAATGGAGTAGTTCCCCAACGCTCCACTTGGACATTTTCACAGAGGTGTTAAACATAGGGGGCCTACCAACAAAAAATCTACACTGATCTTCCAAAAACAATTGGAAGATAATCAAAAACAACCTCTCTGCTGACATCTTTGCCAAAATCTTGACATTGAAAATTGTCCGATAAGATTCTGTAGAAGTCTCCTCTGTCCTTGCCTATACTTTCATAGCTTGATATATAGAGGAAGGAAACACTCTGACATATTTAGCCACTCTATAAATCTCCCTCATCCTTAGCAACAGTACAGATCCATACTGTATGTTTTACTGCATAACAACGTTCCATACCTCATCTAATGCAATAGCTGACTCCAACATTTCCTTCTTTAGCAGAGCATGTTTTAGATGGTCACATGAATCCAAATATTCCCTGATTTTAACTCTTCTCTATTTAATTTTGAACTACTGTATATAGAAGTTTAAAAATTTAGAACTACTCTGTTAATAAATCCTACTTGATCTTTACCCTCTACAATATCGATGGTGGAAAATTGGCACTAATAGCTAGACTCCTTTTATTTTTACTCATTCTTGACTGTAATAACCCAGGTCTTCTTCCCTCTCTGTAATTCCATCAATCTGAAAAAATGCATTTTATTACTTTTATTTTATTACTTTTGATAGAGAACATCCTTATATTAGTAAACAACTGCCTCCTAGTTGAGCTTCATTGATCCATCCCAAACGACCACCAACTGTTACTCAGCCTTTTGGGCCCTGAACCTAGCCTCCTTCTCTTAGTTATAGGGAGACTGCTATGAAAAAGTGGTACTATTTTTTACCTCAATATTGTTGTAACACATTTTTAGAATTTTCGGCTGTTTTTCTTTTTTATTCTTGCAAGTCAATGCTTTTGAAAATGAAATATAAAATATTGTCCTTCTGTAGCCATAGACAAAAATTAAAGGCCTTCTTTATAGATGAGTAATTCTTTTTCAGAAAGCTGCTGCTATGAGGTGAACATTTTACTTAAAATATAATCCTCATGGCAATAGTAGGTGTAGAATTCGGATGCCAGTTTGACATCTCTATTGTTCTCTTGCTAGACCCACAGAGGAGCATTGCATTGCTTAATCTAATGTATGATGCACTAATTGAGTCATTACATGGAGTCTCTCTCTATATAGGTCACCAATATCAGATTGGCAGGTGTCCCTGGCACCTCTTCTGATCAGCTGTTTGAAGAAGTAGCAGCACTCATGTGAGTGTTGCTTCCTCTTCGAAATTACCTTCATATTGTTTCACTTATAGAGATGGCACAGTGTAATTGCAACTGCTTGCTTCATTTATTCCTAGAAAAACCCTTTAACATTTTCCAAACCTCCATTGAATATGGGGTTGGAATATTTAGGAAGGTAATTACTAACTTCCAACTTATCTTCTTTCTTTCTATCTATCTATCTATCTATCTATCTATCTATCTATCTATCTACAGTTGTGTTCAAAATTATTCAACCGCCAATGCTGTAAAGGGTTTTCGGGAATTTAGTGTACATTTGCAATTGTGTTCAGAATTAAATTTTACAAGGACTTTTTAAAGAACCAAATGCAACTAAAATGACATCAATTGTTTTTGTAATACAGTATTAAATGTTTTTTTTGTGATTTCTTCATTGACACAATTATTCAACCCCTTAAAGACTACCGCTCTTAAGAACAGAGGTTCATTCAAATGTTTTCGATGAGGTATTGAAAATACCTGTGGATGTCAAGGAGCAGCAATCAAGCATAATAAGCACCATTTAGGCAGATTTAAAATGACTGTGATACTCAGCTCCTTCTAGATATTTACTGGTGTGTTTACAAACATGGTGAAGTTAAGAGAATGGTCTAGGAAGCCAAGAGAAGAGGTGATTTTTCTTCACAGGAAGGGCAATGGCTATAAGAAGATTGCAAAGATGTTAAACATACCATGAGACACCATAGGAAGCATCATTCGCAAATTCAAAGCAAAGGGCACTGTTGAAACGCGACCTGGTCGTGGCAGAGAGAAGATGCTGACTTTGACTGCTGTGTGCTACCTGAAGCGCAAAGTGGAGAAAAGTCCCCGTGTGACTGCTGAGGAACTGAAAAAAGATTTGTCAGATGCGGGTACTGAAGTTTCAGCTCAGACAATAAGGCGCACACTGCGTAATGAAGGCCTCCATGCCAGAACTCCCAGGCGCACCCCCTTGCTGTCTCCAAAGAATAAGAAGAGTCAACTGCAGTATGCCAAAAGTCATGTGGACAAACCACAAAAGTTTTGGGATAGTGTTCTGTGGACTGATGAAACAAAATTAGAACTGTTTGGGTCCATGGATCATCGCTGTGTTTGGAGGAGGAAGAACAAGGCCTATGAAGAAAAGAACACCTTGCCTACTTTGAAGCATGTCGGGGGGTCAATCATGCTTTGGGGCTGTTTTGCTTCTACAGGTACAGGGAAGCTTCAGTGTGTGCAAGCTATGCTTCACGTTTAAAAGCTGTTATAACTGGAAAAGGATGTTTTACTAAGTACTAAGATTGATTGTCACTTGGGGGTTGAATAAAACTGATAATGATGTGAGGCCAGAAAAGACATTTGTGGTTATTTCATTATAAATGTTATGTTATATTTGTCTGACTTACAAGTGCCTCTTTGATTTAATTGTAAACAAGATGACTGAAATGATCAAAATCAATGTCAAACTGGCCAAAACACCCAATTTCAGTGGGGGTTGAATAATTTTGAACACAACTGTATCTATGAAATGTAACGCATAACTACCTTCTGTATCTATCTTACTCATCAGGTCTCTATACTCTTCCGCCCTATAGATAATAACACTGTTCTGTCTTCATACACATTCACACAGTGTGCAGTCTGACATCCAGTATAAACCATTCCAAATAAGAAAACTGTTTCATGTAGTCTAATTTGTTTATTTGTCATCAGGATTGTGAATTGATGTGCAATCGATTGACTGATTGGTAAAACTATTGGAATACAAGTAGCATGTATAAATATAAGGCATAGCATGTATCAGCAGAAAGCATAGAACAGCATGTATTATAACATTTGCATAACACTGGGCATATGTCCAAAATGGCTGCCTATACATGGATTGCATGTCTAGGATCTAACAATATAACAGCTTCCTGAGTAATACTACAGCTAACTAGACAGCTCTACTTAACACAATATCCCTTAGACAGAGGAAGATGCAGGGCCGGGCCGACACAGAGGCTGGAGCTCCAGCCTCAGGGCGTAGGCAGGGGTCGGCCAAAGGGAGAGCGACTGACAGGGGAGAACCGCTCAGCGCTCCCTCCTGTCATTCCCTGATTGTAGCGTGACCAAGCTCTGTCCAGTCCGCAGGTACAGAGAGCATCAGTCTCCTGTACCCGGCCGGACTGACAGGAAGTGCGCACACAGTTTGCACTTCAAGTCAGTCGGCTCGGTACAGGAGACAAAAGCTCCTCCTCCTGTACCCGCGGAGGTGCAGACCATGCAGAGCTCGGCCACTCTGCAGCAGAGGTAGGAGGAGAGGAGGGGGAGAAGAAGGAGCCTGACAAAATGGGGGGCAGAAAGCATGACAACATGGGGGAGAAGAAGGAGCCTGACAAAATGGGGGGCAGAAAGCATGACAACATGGGGGGAGAAGAAGAGCATGACAACATGGGGGGAGAAGAAAGAGCATGACAACATGGGGGGCAGAAAGAGCATGACAACATGGGGGAGAAGAAAGAGCATGACAACATGGGGGAGAAGAAAGAGCATGCCAACATGGGGGGAGAAAGAGCATGACAACATGGGGGGAGAAAGAGCATGACAACATGGAGGAGGAGAAGAAAGAGCATGACAACATGGGGGAGGGGAGAAGAAAGAGCATGACAAAATGGGGGTGGGAAAGAGCATGACAACATGGGGGAGAGCATGACAACATGGGGGAGAAGAAATAGCATGACAACATGGGGGGAAGAAAGAGCATAACAACATGGGGGGAGAAGAAAGAGCATGACAACATGGGGAGGAGAAGAAAGAGCATGACAACATGGGGGGCATAAAGCATGACAACGTGGGGGCAGAAAGAGCATGACAACATGGGGGAGAAGAAAGAGCATGACAACACGGGGGGCAGAAAGCATGACAACATGGGGGAGAAGAAAGAGCATGACAACACGGGGAGGGGGAGAAGAAAGAGCATGACAACATGGGGGGCAGAAAGAGCATGACAACATGGGGGAGAAGAAAGAGCATGACAACATGGGGGAGAAGAAAGAGCATCACAACATGGGGGAAAGAAAGACCATGACAACATGGGGGAGGGGGGGGGAAAGAGCATGACAACATGGGGGGGCAGAAAGAGCATGACAACATGGGGGGGAAGAAATTGCATGACAACATGGGGGGGGAGAAAGAGCATGACAACACGGGGGGGGGGCAGAATGCATGACAACATGGGGGGGAGAAGAAAGAGCATGATAACATGGGGGGGGGCAGAAAGAGCATGACAACATGGGGGAGAAGAAAGAGCATGACAACATGGGGGGGTATAAAGAGCATGAAAAGATGGGGGAGAATGACAGGGGGCAGAAAGAGCATGACAAGAAGAGGGGATTATGAAAAGAGGGGGGAGAATGACAAGAGGGGCACTGCTGTGTGGTTGAGGGGGGTGTGGGGGACATTACTGTGTGGGGGGCAGTGTGGCGGACATTACTGTGTGGGGGGCAGTGTGGCGTACATTACTGTGTGGGGGGCAGTGTGGCGGACATTACTGTGTGGGGGGCAGTGTGGCGGACATTACTGTGTGGGGGGCAGTGTGGCGGACATTACTGTGTGAGGAGCAGTGTGGCGGACATTACTGTGTGGGGGACACTACAGTGTGGGGTGGCATTATACAAAAGCTCTGCAGATGCAATTCCCATGTATTGGGTCACCACAATTTGGGTGGTCATTCACTAAATGAACCCTGTTATGGGGAGAATCTGTGGATGACACATATTTGTCATCCACAGACACCCCCCCAAAAAAAAACAGGGTTAATTTACTGAATGACCACCAATTAAAGAGGTGGGGGTCACATATGCTATTTCATAATGACAGCAGTGCCCGTGCAGTGACTGTATTCTACTACACCCCCACCCCCCCCCCCCCTGCTCACTGGATATAATCTTATTAACTATATAACTGTAGTAAATCACTACAGTTATATAGTTAAGATTATATACAGTGTGGGGGGAGGTGTAGTAGAATACAGTCACTGCACGGACCCCGCTGGCGCTGTCATCAAAAAAGCAGATACAACCCCACAGCCTCACCCCTTGTATTGGGGGTCATTCCTACACGGACCCTGTTATGGGGAGGGGGGATCTGTGGATGACACATGTGTCATCCACAGATTCCCCAATAACAGTGTCATCCATCACAGATCCCCCATAGCAGTGTCATCCACAAGTTGGAGGGGGGGGGTCGCACTTGGGCAGCTCAGCCTCTGTTGGTGGTGGACCTTGTCCCAGCCCTGGGTAGATGTCACTCACCAGATATACTTACACAAAGATTGTGGAGTTTAAGAAGAAGATAAGCAGGAGACAGCTCTGCTGATGTCCTGTAATATGGAGATTGGGCTTCTCCTTCCCAGAATGCCTTGCACTACCCACAATGCCTAGCACCTTCCACAAATCAGTAATCTTTATTAACAAGAAAACATGTGCAGTATATTTTTACCACCGCAAGATAGTGCTGTTACAAGGGATGATCGAATTGACTTCGGATGAAACATTCGAAGTCGATTCTCATCAACATTTGTTCTAATACTGTACGAAGTAGGAGCTCCGTACAGTATTAGAATGTATTGGCTCCGATGAGCCGAAGTTATTGCTTCACGAGGTCTCACAAGACTTCGCACAATAACTTCATAAATTAATTTGTACTGTAAAAAACCATTTCCAGAACTCGGGTTCGGTTCTAAGTGGTACTTTGGAACCGAATCCCGAAATGTTTTTTTACAGTACAAATTAATTTATGAAGTTATTACCCAAAGTCTTGCGAGACTTTGCAAAGCAATAACTTCGGCTCATCAGAGCCAATACATTCTAAAACAGTATGGATCTCCTGATTCATACAGTATTAGAATAAAGTTTTATGCGAATCGACTTCGGAAGTTTCGTCCGAAGTCAATTCGCTCATCCCTAGCTGTTACCAAACTAATAACTACAGAAATACAGCAGATGTGATCTGTAATGATACTGAAATCAATCTCTCAGTGCTGGGACAGAACAAACACTGCTCTAGAAAAGAGAAAGTTTTCTGCAAGTACAAACTCCTACTGCCAGGCTGAGTTGAGTAAAATCCATTCACTGGAATAGGACAAGGTAACCTCCAGGGAGCAGAGGCTGGTCATTGTGTAGCATCCTATTACACACACTTATATGCTTCACGTGGGAGAGCGCAGTGATGTCATTGCACACATCGCAGGTCCTGCTGAATAAAGATAGAAGAGCTGCAGCATGATCAAGTGGATGAGGTGAGTTGTTTTTTTACCCCCTAAATGACCATATTCTTTTGCATTCTGCCTTAAAAATGCTATTATTTTCCTATATACGGGGCCCGTCCCCACCCACGTCACGTCCAGAATTTTAGACCTGGCATGAGCGGAGCGAAGTCACAGATAGCGATGCAGCTAACCATTGCACGTATGATATTACTTAAATCTTAGTTGAGACCTAAAGGTTTGCCTATGAAATTATTTAATTCTCTTAGAATACGAGGGTTTATGCCATCTGGTCCTGGCAATTTGTCTATTTTAATGACGCCGCTGCACTTCTTTCTTGGTGAAACGGGTCACATTTAATGGGAAATTTACTTTTACATTCTGTATTTAATTTTCCTCACTAAATACAATGGAGAAAAAATTATTGAAAAGCTTTGCTTCTCACATGAATTGGCCCAGGCGCCATACAATCTACATTCAGACAGTTCCCGGATATGAATATGACTTATCTGAATGAGCACTTGATGAAAACTTCCTGCATATTTTTCTTCTTACTCTCTCCCCTAGATTCTCTTGTATGCAATATTGTCTTTCAAATTTGAACAGTAAAAAGTAATCTACTTACATGCTTCTGGCTTTTCTAGCACTAAGGGAACTGTTGGCCATCTGGAATATACATGGGATGGAAGTACTAGTAGTCATTAGCAGCAACTGCATGCTTGCTATATAGACATAAGTACAGTATGCTGGTTTCCACAAGTGCATTATAGGTGTGATTTATTAGGGTCCATTTTACACCTCTCACATCTACTTGGACAGTGGACAGAATGTATATTAACAAGGAGTACATTTTTTGTTTAGTAGAATCAAATGCGTTTTGAGAGTTATGCCCACTATATGGACAATTAAACTAGGTTCAATATGTCCTCAGGCCTCATACACAAGGTGGCATTATGAATCGTATTTGCTGTAATCCATAATATAGTGTTCACAGCCTGCCATAGTATGCTTCTGAGTTTATATTGGCTTAAAGAGGTTGTTTCATGTTTATTAATATAAGGAATATATAAGAAATAATGTTATGATATCCATCATTGGCTTAAGACTCTCATTCGAAGTAAACCGCGGCACTCCAATGCAATGAATTTCTTGTAGTTTATTGGTTCCAAAAAAAATACAGCGACGTTTCGACAAAAATAGTCTTTTTCAAGCTCACCTCTCTTACACAATGTGACTCCTTAAATACACATACCACCAGTGTTGTACCTCCCCCTGAAGATAATTGTAAACCCCACCCCCTTTCCTTTTGAGCAGTTAATCAATCGCAAAATTTACATCACTGACTCGATATACTAGCATGTATACAATCTACATTATGCTTACTGTCGATGGTCAGCCTCGGGGAACCTCCAGGATCTTCCATTTATATTTTTCTCCATGTTCGGCGTTCCTCGATCTCTACTGCGCATGCGCCCGTGACGTCATTACTAATGTCGGGCGCATCAGAGGTCAGGTGACCGGAGGAACAACCTCCTTTTCCATTCATTGGTATGTCACCTACGCACTTTAGTCAGGTGACCGGAGGTAACCTCCTCCTCTCCTGTCAGCTGATGTGACGTAGGCATAGCAACTAGTCAGCTGACACTCTCGTACTGTTTACATCACAGTAGAGCGAGCATTGATAAATATAACTCAGTGTAGCGATCTTATCTTAAAATATCACAGTACTGGCACATATATTTTCATGATTATGCTATATTAAATAATCTTTACATTTATTTTCTTATAATTTAACACTTATAATACCACTTGCCATTTCCTCTTCGCATACCACAAAGCTGCCTTATATACCCGTATAGTAAAGCTTATTCGTTATATCTAATATTTTAAGGGATTTTGGGGTAGATGCCCTGGTCCATATAGGTACAGTACTGTGTTTTATATTGAAACTTCTCTTAATATCTTATTTTAATGTCTTGTACCACCATCCCATCCATTGCATACAAATCGGGTATTTTAATGTAGTGATACGCAGTCTACAATCAAGTTATTAGATGTATGCCACTAACCCGTGAATCTCTCACACGGGCAGAGACATACAGTGTATTAATGCCATTCAGAGGGGAGTCATACTACCGGAGACATATCCCTTACCTACCCCAGGCAGGGATCGTCACCCAAGCTACCTCCTCCATTACATCCATTCACTGCGTCCTGCTACCCTGTACCATACGTATCATACACTTCTTCATGGTGGTAAAAGCCCTGTATGGTTCCTTCCGGATCTAGGCATCATATCCAAAATATCTCCATCTTATCAATCTACTTACTGCTTTATAGAAACGAAAGGGGTATAATGGCAGTGGTACACAAGTAAAAATTGTCCAGTAGTGTAGTTCAGTTGATCCTGGTAGGTTTCCCCTTTTGGCTTTATAAACATTTTATCTGAAAATACAAGGAAAAAAGGGGTGTAAGTTAATTCATTATCAATCACCAATTTATACAGTTAAAACACAGCCAAAGGCCGGGCACTTCACTTATAAAGACCTAGGGATATTCAGAACAAAGAGCCTATCTTAAAATCTCTATTGAGGCCTCTCGGCTCCAATGTATCCAAATCGTGAATCCATTTCAATTCTTTTTGTTTTAAAAGCTTTTCTCTGTCTCCCCCTCTTTTTAAAGGTGGTACTCCATCAATGATCATGAACCTTAATTGTGACACGTTATGTTGGAATTCCCAAAAATGCTCGGGGACTGGCAGCTCAATCTCACTTTTATAGTTGGGGTCTCTCTTGTTCTCAAATAGTTTTCGAATTGTATATCTATGATTATTGATTCTTTTTTTTACAGGGCTGTGTGGTCTCCCCTACATAGAGGAGACCGCACGGACACCGCAAAATATAAATGACAAATTCTGTGTTACAGGTATAAAACCCTTTTATGTCGAACCGCCTACCCGTTCTAGGGTGGTGGAAAGAGTTTCCCTTTACTAGGGCTCCGCAATTGATGGATATGATCCTTTTAAATATGGACTTTTTGCAGAAAGATCTAACTGAAATAGAGAAAAGAAGAAATATGCTGGAAGCACAAATAAGCACATTGATGAGTGAACCGGAGTTTAAAACTTGGAAAGACTGGATCATATTAGATCTACAGAAATACCGGGAATCAATAGAAGTAACTAAGCGACAGAAATGGAGTCGAGACGAAGATGACTATAAGAAAGGCGAGATTTACAAGATAACAAAAACCAATATGAATAGAAAACCAAAATCATCAAAAAGGAATAAACCTTACAGACCTAGGGGTCGACGTGGAAACTTCACAGAAACTGAATCATCAGGTGAACAAAGTGACGGTTTTTTAGGAATCCCAACTATAGAAAAACAAGGAGAGGGGGGAGAAGATATAACAACAGACAACGATCGGACAGAAGCCAGACAGACAAGATCAAAGAAACCGCTTTTAGCACACAGACCGATTACCCGACAGAACAAGGACTGATGAGAAATTTAGAACTGATGAAAAATTCAGATTTAGTGGTAAATATATCATCACATGTATTGTCAAAAGATGAGTTGGCGCTATTGAACCATGGGTTGTCATATAGCCCTGAAACTGCTGTAGATTGGTTCCAATTAGAAATTGATCTACATAAGTTTATTAGAAGGATAAAATTAAAGGTGTTCTTTGATACTAAAGAGGATAAGAAAGACAGTAAAAAAGAGGTTAAAGGAATGTTGACCTTGGGAGGGTTGAATCTCACACTAAAAAGTGATTTTCAACCCCCAGTGCAGCACAAGGCAATTGATACTTTTCAGTCCTTGGTCAGATCTGAGATAGCTAAAATGAAACAGTTAAATGTACAAAAAAGTGTCTCAAATCTGAACAAGGGTGAAAAAGAAGCTCTAAAATACCTGAGTAATAACAAAGAAGTTATAGTGAAGAGAGCAGATAAAGGAGGCACCACAGTGTTGATGGATACCACTAAGTACAGGATGGAAATCCTGAGACAAATTAATGATCTAGAGGTATACAAACCGCTGGACGCCGATCCAAAATGGGATATTTTGAAAAAAATCAAATTGTTAGTAGATAATGCCTATGCTATAGATCTTATAGATGAGAAATTACATACTTTCCTTATACCCTCACATCCAAGAACACCGATAATATACGTCCTCCCTAAGATTCACAAGAGTCTGCAGGATCCTCCCGGACGCCCGATAGTGTCCGGGATAGATTCTGTATTCTCAGGTGTGGCAGTCTTTTTGGATAAATTGTTTAGACCCTTTGCAATAAGCGTCAAGTCATACGTGAGGGACACCACGGATTTCCTCTCCAAACTCTCTGTACTTGAGTTTGAGAGGGGAAATCTGTTGGTGTCCTTTGACGTTTCCAGCCTCTATACGAATATAGAGCATGAATTGGGGATCGAGGCGGTTAAATGGGCACTAAGAGATTCAGATTTCAGCTCAGAACTTAAATCTTTCGCTATATCCCTCCTTGAAATAATTTTGATGGATAATTATTTCATGTTTGAGGACAGATTTTTCCAGCAATGTCGGGGCACCGCAATGGGGTCCAATGTGGCCCCGACATACGCTAATATATATATGACAAGTGTGGAGGAATTATCTATATACCCATCCACCCTCTTTTCACTGGTGGGGGGGTGGATGAGGTATATAGATGATATCTTCCTGATCTGGAGAGGGACATTAGAAGAACTACAGTCCTTCCACAATCAGATCAATAATGTACATCAACAGTTAAAATTCACGGTGGTGAGTTCAACTGAATCCCTACAATTTTTAGACACTATTGTGTATGTGAAGGATGATAGACTCGAGACTGATTTGCACATTAAAAGTACGGACCGCAATAGTTTATTGCGTTACGATAGTGCACATCCTAAAAGAACCATAGAATCGTTACCCTATAGTCAATTGTTACGAGTCCGGAGAATAGTCTCGGAAGAGACATTAGTAGAAGAAAGGTTAAATGACATGGGGAAGCGATTCCAAACACGTAATTATCCTAAAAAACTAGTAGAGCGACAAGTAGAAAAGGCAAAATCTCGCCTAAGACAGGAACTATTGATTCCCAAAGTGAAAGCAATGGCCTCTAATAGGGAAATAATTCCCTTTGTGTCGACCTACACAAAAATTAGTGATAGATTAACAAAGATCTTGAGACATAACTGGCACATTTTGGCGGAATCGTTTCCGCAAATAGAAGAATTCAGAAGCCCACCCCTCATGTCATTTAGAAGACCAAGAAATTTAGGGGACCAATTGACTAGATGGGAACTAGAAGGAAAAATACACAGAGAGGGTAGGAAGGGATGTTATCCTTGCCTGGGGTGCTGCAATTGCGGAGCCCTATTAAAGGGAAACTCTTTCCACCACCCTAGAACGGGTAGGCGGTTCGACATAAAAGGGTTTTATACCTGTAACACAGAATTTGTCATTTATATTTTGCGGTGTCCGTGCGGTCTCCTCTATGTAGGGGAGACCACACAGCCCTGTAAAAAAAGAATCAATAATCATAGATATACAATTCGAAAACTATTTGAGAACAAGAGAGACCCCAACTATAAAAGTGAGATTGAGCTGCCAGTCCCCGAGCATTTTTGGGAATTCCAACATAACGTGTCACAATTAAGGTTCATGATCATTGATGGAGTACCACCTTTGAAAAGAGGGGGAGACAGAGAAAAGCTTTTAAAACAAAAAGAATTGAAATGGATTCACGATTTGGATACATTGGAGCCGAGAGGCCTCAATAGAGATTTTAAGATAGGCTCTTTGTTCTGAATATCCCTAGGTCTTTATAAGTGAAGTGCCCGGCCTTTGGCTGTGTTTTAACTGTATAAATTGGTGACTGATAATGAATTAACTTACACCCCTTTTTTCCTTGTATTTTCAGATAAATTGTTTAGAAAGCCAAAGGGGAAACCTACCAGGATCAACTGAACTACACTACTGGACAATTTTCACTTGTGTACCACTGCCATTATACCCCTTTCGTTTCTATAAAGCAGTAAGTAGATTGATAAGATGGGGATATTTTGGATATGATGCCTAGATCCGGATGGAACCATACAGGGCTTTTACCACCATGAAGAAGTGTACGATACGTATGGTACAGGGTAGCAGGACGCAGTGAATGGATGTAATGGAGGAGGTAGCTTGGGTGACGATCCCTGCCTGGGGTAGGTAAGGGATATGTCTCCAGTAGTATGACTCCCTCTGAATGGCATTAATACACTGTATGTCTCTGCCCGTGTGAGAGATTCACGGGTTAGTGGCATACATCTAATAACTTGATTGTAGACTGCGTATCACTACATTAAAATACCCGATTTGTATGCAATGGATGGGATGGTGGTACAAGACATTAAAATAAGATATTAAGAGAAGTTTCAATATAAAACACAGTACTGTACCTATATGGACCAGGGCATCTACCCCAAAATCCCTTAAAATATTAGATATAACGAATAAGCTTTACTATACGGGTATATAAGGCAGCTTTGTGGTATGCGAAGAGGAAATGGCAAGTGGTATTATAAGTGTTAAATTATAAGAAAATAAATGTAAAGATTATTTAATATAGCATAATCATGAAAATATATGTGCCAGTACTGTGATATTTTAAGATAAGATCGCTACACTGAGTTATATTTATCAATGCTCGCTCTACTGTGATGTAAACAGTACGAGAGTGTCAGCTGACTAGTTGCTATGCCTACGTCACATCAGCTGACAGGAGAGGAGGAGGTTACCTCCGGTCACCTGACTAAAGTGCGTAGGTGACATACCAATGAATGGAAAAGGAGGATGTTCCTCCGGTCACCTGACCTCTGATGCGCCCGACATTAGTAATGACGTCACGGGCGCATGCGCAGTAGAGATCGAGGAACGCCGAACATGGAGAAAAATATAAATGGAAGATCCTGGAGGTTCCCCGAGGCTGACCATCGACAGTAAGCATAATGTAGATTGTATACATGCTAGTATATCGAGTCAGTGATGTAAATTTTGCGATTGATTAACTGCTCAAAAGGAAAGGGGGTGGGGTTTACAATTATCTTCAGGGGGAGGTACAACACTGGTGGTATGTGTATTTAAGGAGTCACATTGTGTAAGAGAGGTGAGCTTGAAAAAGACTATTTTTGTCGAAACGTCGCTGTATTTTTTTTGGAACCAATAAACTACAAGAAATTCATTGCATTGGAGTGCCGCGGTTTACTTCGAATGAGAGTATAGGATTTGTTGAGGGCTACAGGTTCAGTCCTAACACTGCCTGGCACCACCACCGGAACTATTGATTGCTTTGAATGGTGCTCCCTACAAGCAAATTTCGCATCATTGGCTTAAAAGGTTTTCCACCAATTACTATTTTTTAACAAGTGCCCATAGCCTGTCCCCTAAAACAGAAGATTAAAACTTACCTGCTCCACACTGCTCTGGTCCTCCTCACTGTCTCCATTGTGTCCATCTTCCGGTTACTATTTACATTGGGTGGTACAGGGGCACGGTCATGTGCACCGCTCTAGCCAATGACTGTCTTAAGCAGTGACATGCTGCTTATGGCCACGTCACTGCTGAAGTCAGTCATTAGCTGGAACTATGCTTGTAATCATGCTTATGCACCACCAGAAGAAAACCGGAAGGCAGCACAGAGGACCAGAGCAGCATGAGGCAGGTAGGTAATCTTTTTGAGGAGGCAGGCTGTGGGGTTTTATTAAAAAAAAAACGTAAAGGCTATGTTCACCTTTGGAGGCTTTTTTAAATTATTGCATTATACTTATTTTGAGCTAAGGGCTCTTTTACACTAGCGTTTTTGTTTTCCGGCATAGAGATCCGTCGTCGGGTCTCGATGCCGGAAAAATCCTGATCAGTATTATCCCCATGCATTCTGAATCTAGAGAAATCCGTTCAGGATGCGTCAGGATGTCTTCAGTTCAGGACCGGAACGTTGTTTGGCCGGAGAAAATACCGCAGCATGCTGCGCTTTTTGCTCCGGCCAAAAATCCTAAACACTTGCCGCAAGGCCGGATCCGGAATTAATGCCCAATGAAAGGCATTAATCCGGATCCGGTGTACCATGAAAAAGCATTAACTTATGAATAAACATTAAGCAGCTGATTTCAGGGGGCGTGTCGCTCTGCTCTCGGCTCAGATTGGCTCACATTCAGGGGGTGTGTTCTACGCTCGCGCTCGGCTCAGCTCAGTAGCAGAAGCAGGTCTGAAGCTCGCGCGGCACGGGGGGGTTTATGAGGAGGCACGGGGGTTTAGGAGGCAGGGATGTATGAATAAACCTGTGAGCCCCCAATGTTGCACAGAGAACCGCAGGTCTGAATTTACCTGCGGTTTTCTGCGCAACATGAAGGGGGTGCTCACAGGTTTATTCATACACCCGATGCCAACCCAGCGCAGTGGCACTGGGGATCAGAGACTGTCACGAAGAAAACCGCAGGTCTGAATTGACCTGCGGTTTTCTGCGCAACATGGGGGCTCACAGGTTTATTCATACATCCCTGCCTCCTAAACCCCCGTGCCTCCTCATAAACCCCCCCGTGCCGCGCGGGCTTCAGACCTGCTTCTGCTACTGAGCTGAGCCGAGCGCGAGCGTAGAACACACCCCCTGAATGTGAGCCAATCTGAGCCGAGAGCAGAGCGACACGCCCCCTGAAATCAGCTGCTTAATGTTTCTTCATAAGTTAATGCTTTTTCATGGTACACCGGCCTTAAGCTAAACGTCGTTTCGGTGCATCGCCGGATCCAACGTTTAGCTTTTTCTGAATTGTTACCATGGCAGCCAGGACGCTAAAGTCCTGGTTGCCATGGTAAAGGGTAGTGGGAAGCGGGGGAGCAGTATACTTACAGTCCGTGCGGCTCCCGGGGCACTCCAGAGTGACGTTAGGGCGCCCTACACGCATGGATCACGTGATCCATGCGCATGGGGCGCTCTGACGTCATTCTGGAGCGCCCTGGGGGGCGCACGGACTGTAAGTATACCGCTCCCCCGCTCCCCACTACTACTATGGCAACCAGGACTTTAATAGCGTCCTGGCTGCCATAGTAACCTCAAAGCATTTTGAAGACTGATCAGGATCCTGATGAGTCTTCTAATGCTTTCAGACGACTTGCGTTCTGACGAATCCAACGGGACGAAAGTGCCTGCCGGATCCTCAGAACGCAAGTGTGAAAGAGGCCTAAAAACAATTTTTTAAAATGGTCTTAACAATATAGAATCCTTTTTTTTTGTACAGAGCTGAGATGCTCTACTAGTTGCCTGTGGATTTTTTGTATTTTCTGTCAACTGAGGAGCATCTCTACTTTCTCACATTATAAACTTATTAAAGCTCAATCCTTATCTTACTGATAAGAATGTGGCCTAAATAAGTGTATATGACCTCTTAGTAGATAACTTATATGGGTTATTAGATGACCGGCACAAAGTAAAGGTGAAAGTAGCAGTCACACAGTTAGAAAAACAATTAACCCTTTATGACTGAACAGCTCAATATTTTTAATATAGGCCAGTTGAAAATAAGATTTTTAGGCAAATATAAGTTAAATGCAATCATAAAAAAATTTACTCTAAAGGTGTATATAGCCTTTAATTAGTGGAAAACCCTTTTAATGGCTTTTTTTTCCCAAGAAATGTTTTTTTTTATAAAACAGAGCAAAAAAAATATTTTAAATATGCTATGAGACTGGCACTCTGCCGTCTGTGAATCATCCACATAAATTGTATGAAATGTTTGTAAACAATTATTTATTGAATGTTATACCAATCTAACAAGTAGCATGCTAAATGATGAAAAAAAGGGGGGATACAGGAAAATACAGAAAAAAACTGCAAAAAAATCTATAAAAAATTGATAAAAAATAACAAAAAATTTATAAAAATATCATAATCCAAAAGTTTGTTGTTCTAAGACCATATATCAGTTCAGGATCTCCTATTAAAAACATGTAAGAATTTATCCAATATTTCATCACCTTGGATAATTAATAAACCATCAGTTGTGTCTTTCTCTCCAAATCTGGATGTATCCAGCAGTGGATTCACAATGGGTGTGTCGAATGCCCTGGTATATAGCAATGGGCCACACATGTAGCACCTTTATATTCCTAATATATTTGTGCTCACAAGGATATAGCCGTCTATGTTATTGTATGGTGAATAATCCAGGAGGGCTATTCCTATAAGTCCAATTTCAATGGTTAGTTATTAGAATAATGCCTCAGGTACCTGGGATGATTCATAAAGTCATGTCGTATGGATAATCCATCCACTGTAGAATCGCTGTGGAGAAAAGAGTAGTCCGATCTTACCAGTGTTCAGATCACTGGGGAGACTTTTCTCTTTCGGCGTCTCCCCTGCTTCTCCGCGGCTGCCGCTCTCCAATGCGCACGCATTGTGTAATCCCCCCCCCCTTTTTTTTTAACAGTTGGGACTAGAGCAACTATTTCATAGTTGAGGAGGAGTGAGTGAGTGAGGAGTATTTACTATCAGCATCTCTGTTTCTAAAAAATTTTTATTTAATATAATTTAATAAATTCCAGGGCCCACTGCTGCCCCACTCTATGTAGATCCCCACTTCCTGGTCCTGGGCTCAACTCACAGGAAAATACTTGTCCTGCTGACAGTGATTGGCTGATTAAGAAGCCAATCATTACTGTATGTGATTGGCTGCTCACTCAGCCAAACATTGGCAACAGCTGTGACATGGCTCAGCCAGTGATTAGCTGATTGGGTTTTCCAAACAATTTCCAATGTGTCCAGCTCAGGTCTAGGATTCAGCGGGAACCAGAACAGTATCAGAATGACAGCAACATATAAGTCAAAATATAGATAATATTTTGTTTTAACCCATTCTACTACTTTTATTTTAAAATAATTCCCCCAGAAAATCTCATTAAATTGCTATGATGACTAACATCCAGTTAAGGCTGTTGGTGTTTTGAAGTGTGCTGCAAAGTAATAGGTTGCACATAAGGCAGTAAAGCTTACAAGAAGTAAGTTACCTTTAAAATATAATTTTGGGAAAAGTGATATATCGGATGGAGGTGCAATAATTTAATTCATATCAAGAAGTAAAAATCATCCAGCAGTACAGTTTTGATACATGGTGGATCTAGATAAATTTTCAACAAAGCTGTTTTAGAACAGAAACATACCTATGCTCTTAAATTAGACATAGCTGTGTACATGTATAATACATCTGGGACCTCTTCAACTACAAAGAACAAGTAAAGAATAAAGTGTAAATCATATGCTTGTTGTTGAATTGCTTTGTCAAATCCATACATATATTAGCTGCATTGTAAAATAAAGATGTGATTTTCTTTTCACAAGTCTAACTAAATCTTCACATTATGCAAATACACATCTGCTCCTTAAAACAAATCTAATGAAACAGTTCATATCTACTAAAATAACAACAAAGAATTACAGTAACAGGCTTGAGTGGTAATTTGAGCTTCATTTCTTTAGGGTAGGTGTTTAGTGCTTATTAAGCCATTATGAAAAATAGGTGTCTCATTTTTGCACATGTGACATAACACGAATGCAAAATAATTATTTATTCAATAAATGGCTACTGTGCGAACTACATTTAATACAATTAAAATGACATTTAGCATTTTGTATTGTGCTGTTCATTATCTCAGAAAAAACCACTTAAGGGACATGCATCATATCTCATAAAAAAATCTTTATTAGAAATATACTAACATACATTTTAAAATTATACAAAAATGACAGTAAATCAGGTGATAACCAACAAGATCAAAAAGCTTGTGTATCCTGGAGGTCATACACTAAATAAGAGCAGCCCATACGATCCAAACATAACCATAAGTACCAGAAGGTAAATGGTCCAGAGTTTTAATATATATAAAATTAGTCCTGACCAATAGGTCTGGTCTATATAAAGTACAAGGACCTGAAACCAAAAAAGTACTAAGGTATAAGTGGCAACTAATAATAGGTACACAGATTATATATACCAATCATAGTCCCGACAAAAAGTCAGATACCTATAAAGTGCACACAAATGGAACCAAAAATACCTGAGTCTGGGCAGTAGCAAATCAAATCAGTAAAGTGGGCCTCCCAGGAACACCGAACTCCCCCGACGTACGTTTCGCGCCTGCTTTCTCAAGGGGCTATTGAGCTTCTATTGAAGGGGTCTATATATATACCATTATAATTACCTCATCCTCTACATGTGTGTAGCAGGCGGAACTTACTCAGATTAAACCGCCATCAGACAATGCATGATCTCGCGAGAATGTCGCGCACAATGACGTCATACGCATGCCCGGTCCGGATGCCCATATCAAACTTTAAAATATACACAAAAATACATATGTGGATATCCGATTGTGAGCACGGTAAATAGCATGATGACGAACCGGAACAATAATAGATATATATATATATATATATATATGTACCGCGCCAGCCACGGGGCCGCCCGAGATCCCGCGAGAGCGCCGCATCACATGACCAACGCTCACACGAGATCCCGAGCGGAACCCCCCGCAGGCACAAATACACAAATACACAATACAACATCAGTCTCAGGCCACATACTGTGCCCAACTACTACTTACAATACAAAATAAGGCAACCAGTAAAGTTAAGGACCCTATAAATCACCACAGTCTCGCGAGATCTCGGCATAACTGATGACATCATAGGACTCATTCACAATTTATTCCAGCATATATAAATATCATAAAATGTGTAACCTATAAATAAATGGAACACTATATATCATTGTAAAATTAAAATTAATGTGTATATGTAAATCCATGCGTGGTCCGTCCCCCCCTTTTTTTTAAATCCTATCCATACCTACAACACAAAATACAGTGTATAATCAACAATGTCGTGTACAACTGACATATATATATGAACAAAAAGTGATAAATAAATAAATAATGATAAATACAATTATATACCCATACACAAAGGGCCAACCTGTAATCATACAGGACTGACCACCAAATCAGACTCAGGATAGACCAAGTATAATTCACTAACAGAAGATCTCTGAACCAGATATGTTGCCTAAATGGCCCACAGCAAATGTATAGCCATAGACCAAATAAATAGATAAAAATGTCATCCCAACATAGACGAGATCACATGGGCAATTTGCCCAATATATCACACCCATAGTGGAACAATTAATTGCATGTGTAATCTTAAATTGCTTATCACATGAAGAATCATGGAAAGGAGTGGCTCTTTCCATGTTTGTACAGGCGACACAACTTCCACATTCACGGCTGCCGTGATATGGGACCCCAGCTTAGAAACTGTTGATCATGATCTGTGTGACTATATTTGATATCTATATGAATGGACAATGTAATTTTTAGCTATTTATTTGGTCTATGGCTATACATTTGCTGTGGGCCATTTAGGCAACATATCTGGTTCAGAGATCTTCTGTTAGTAAATTATACTTGGTCTGTCCTGAGTCTGATTTGGTGGTCAGTCCTGTATGATTACAGGTTGGCCCTTTGTGTATGGGTATATAATTGTATATATATTTTTTTTTGTATATTTTTTTGCCTCTCTGTCACCTTTCACTTGCACTGGGTGGTTTGCTTCACGTTGGCACCATTGCACTTTCACTTGTTTGTCTTCACTATTTTTAACCATCTTTATTTATTTATTATTTTTTATTTATTTATTATATTTTTATGCATAATCATGGTATTATTAAATATATATATATATATATATATATATATATATATATATATATATATAAATCATTGGGTTATATTCACTATCAAATATATTCATATGCATTTTTCGTAATAATTGGTATTTGTGCTAGCAGTTTATACTGACACAGTTTTTATTTATTTATCATTATTTATTTATTTATCACTTTTTGTTCATATATATATGTCAGTTGTACACGACATTGTTGATTATACACTGTATTTTGTGTTGTAGGTATGGATAGGATTTAAAAAAAAGGGGAGGACGGACCACGCATGGATTTACATATACACATTAATTTTAATTTTACAGTGATATATAGTGTTCCATTTATTTATAGGTTACACATTTTATGATATTTATATATGCTGGAATAAATTGTGAATGAGTCCTATGATGTCATCAGTTATGCCGAGATCTCGCGAGACTGTGGTGATTTATAGGGTCCTTAACTTTACTGGTTGCCTTATTTTGTATTGTAAGTAGTAGTTGGGCACAGTATGTGGCCTGAGACTGATGTTGTATTGTGTATTTGTGTATTTGTGCCTGCGGGGGGTTCCGCTCGGGATCTCGTGTGAGCGTTGGTCATGTGATGCGGCGCTCTCGCGGGATCTCGGGCGGCCCCGTGGCTGGCGCGGTTCATATATATATGTATAGCAGTCTATTTGGGCTGCATTTGTGGGAGGGGCGGAGGCTCTACTTAAACCAGGCACAGCCCCACCTAGGGGCGGGCGTTTCTCAGTTGCCTGGTCGACAGATCGCCTGTCTGGCTATGCTCCCCCCAGGACCAGACGTAAATTCCAGAGTTCAAGTCATTGGTGTCATCGGCCACCTACTTTCAGGTTCTCGTACCGAATGACTCTCTTCATTAGGTGTCACCGGCCACGTTGGTCTGGTCTCGTGTTCACGATATGCGCCTGTCAGGTTTTTCAGGAAACGTAGTCATTTTAAGTATCGCATATCACATCGGTTAGGCCCATGGTGTAATCCCGCCTGTTCTTTCTTTAGGCCACTTTTTAGGCATTTTCTTGTTTACCCCTCATATTGTCATTTGCATTACCATGCCGGTTACCTTTTCAATCAGCCAGGTCTGCGAACTTAATCGCTAGCAGCTTACCGCAATTGCGCTCTTCACTCGCGTGAGGGCATCGACAGGATTCCATATACTACGTGCTTAGCTTATTGCTTTACATCCTCTCCTGGCCTACATGGTATTTTTCGGGCCCTTCTTTACATAGCGTAGACAGGTAGGCTCAGTTCTACGGTCCCATAAGTCTAGGGGGAATTTGTCAGTGCTCGCACAACAACTAAGTCTTCAGGTTTAGTTAGTATCAGCCCACGCTTCCTCCTGAACGCTTCCCGCTTCCCAGTTCCTCTCTCGTGCATTGGGGCAGTATCTGCGACATTCAGAGTTCTGTTCTGGCTCTATCCGCAGGCTGGATGCGGGCATCATTATGGTTGACTTAGGTACCCGAACTTCGTGGGAGACATTGCTTCACAGTCTGGATCAGGGGTTTCTTTGTACAGGCCATTCAAGTCTCTTTTCACCCTACATGTCTGGTTTTGCCACCCTTTTATAGGCTCACTCCACGGACATGGCTACGGGCACACCACTAGCCATTTAGTTAGGTAAGATGGTTCTTGCAGTTACGGTGGGTCTCGGTGTTCATCCCACTAGGGCTCTTCGGCTTTCGTGTCCGTAGCCCTGACCACAAGTATAGCAGTCTATTTGGGCTGCATTTGTGGGAGGGGCGGAGGCTCTACTTAAACCAGGCACAGCCCCACCTAGGGGCGGGCGTTTCTCAGTTGCCCCACCCTCCCTCCCCTTCTTTTTTCACTTCTACAGGGTAGGCCACCCTTTTATAGGCCTACCCACGGACATGGCTACGGGCACACCACTAGCCATTTAGTTAGGTAAGATGGTTCTTGCAGTTACAGTGGGTCTCGGTGTTCATCCCACTAGGGCTCTTCGGCTTTCGTGTCCGTAGCCCTGACCACAAATATATATATATATCTATTATTGTTCCGGTTCGTCATCATGCTATTTACCGTGCTCACAATCGGATATCCACATATGTATTTTTGTGTATATTTTAAAGTTTGATATGGGCATCCGGACCGGGCATGCGTATGACGTCATTGTGCGCGACATTCTCGCGAGATCATGCATTGTCTGATGGCGGTTTAATCTGAGTAAGTTCCGCCCGTTACACACATGTAGAGGATGAGGTAATTATAATGGTATATATATAGACCCCTCCAATAGAAGCTCAATAGCCCCTTGAGAAAGCAGGCGCGAAACGTACGTCGGGGGAGTTCGGTGTTCCTGGGAGGCCCACTTTACTGATTTGATTTGCTACTGCCCAGACTCAGGTATTTTTGGTTCCATTTGTGTGCACTTTATAGGTATCAGACTTTTTGTCGGGACTATGATTGATATATATAATCTGTGTACCTATTATTAGTTGCCACTTATACCTTAGTACTTTTATGGTTTCAGGTCCTTGTACTTTATATAGACCAGACCTATTGGTCAGGACTAATTTTATATATATTAAAACTCTGGACCATTTACCTTCTGGTACTTATGGTTATGTTTGGATCGTATGGGCTGCTCTTATTTAGTGTATGACCTCCAGGATACACGAGCTTTTTGATCTTGTTGGTTATCACCTGATTTACTGTCATTTTTGTATAATTTTAAAATGTATGTTAGTATATTTCTAATAAAGATTTTTTTATGAGATATGATGCATGTCCCTTAAGTGGTTTTTTCTGAGATGTTGATACTGAGTCATGCTACTTTTTGTATTGCTTTAGTCGGTTTCATTAATTGTGCTGTTCATTGTAAAAAAAAATTGTAGGGGGGTTTAATCGTGAGGAAAATATTTGAAGTCAGTTTTGCTTGATTTTGTATTGGCATCACTTGCACCAAATTTATCAAATGTCTGGCCTATACCTCATTAATGTAGCTAACCATATGTCACATGCCGGGGGCCCAAAGGCAGACCTCCGTGACGTCATGCAAACAGGACACAGGCAGAAACAGACCAGGGACCTACAGAGTACTTTATTACATATGTAATAAAAGAACATGACAGTACATATTCAACTAAGGTAATAGTGGTAGAACTAGCACATAACCAAGTGCACCGGCAGACCAGAGGCAAAACCCAGAGGGCAAAGCACCAGCGAGCCCCATTCTTCACAGAACCCCTGGTGGTGGGGATGAACTGGGCCGAGGGCTCACTGGTTGCACCTTCAGGAATGTCCTGATACACTTGGCCCCTACCTGCAGAGAACCACCAGCAGAACAGACAACAGAACTGGAACACAAGCAAACTCAGGACATGGATCAGACAACAAGACAAATGGGAACCAGCATAGAAGAAGATGTCTGGACCCCAAGCGGGATGAAAGCATGGTGGTTTCAGGCAGAGCTGCATTCATACTGGAGATCCTCCCTTCAGAGAACCCAGGAGCCCTCTCACGAAGGGAGAACATACATAGGAACAGAAGCAGAAAGGAACTGGAAGACAGACAAGGAACAGACAAGATCAGATGCAGTAAGTACTGCCAGGCTGGACATGGAACAGGCAAGATCAGAAACAGCTTAGCACTGCCAGGCTATCAGATGCAGTTAGAGCACTGCTAGGCTACACATGTAACAGAGTGTATCCAGATAGATAACAGTTACAGAATATCAGACAAGGCATGGACAAGGATAACAACAACAACATCATACAGGAAAGGTACAGAAGATCAGGCAAGGACATAACATAAACATCACAGAACAGGTATAGCAGATCAGACAAGGAAATAACATCAACATCAGCACAGGACAGGTATAGAGAATGTAACAGCAGCTGCTTTACGCCGCTGTTCAACCGCTTACCGCTGTGGTCCTGAGCGCCGTGCTCAGCGGTGATCCTTTCCGTCTACCGCTGCAGTCCTGGGCTTAGTGTACGTGCTGTGGTTCTGAGGATTCCGCTCAACAGTTTCCACTCAGTGCTCGCCACAGCATGCTTGCTGCTGGTTTCTTGTTACACTGCCCTAGGGGCGGTACGCATCACTCCTTGGGCTGTATGGGTTGGGTCATGTGACCTCGCTGACCAACCCTAAATCTCCTGCATGTACTAATGTGGCTCAGCCCCCTTACCAGATGCCTCAGTGTCAAGGTCCTTGTGTTTGCTAAGCTCCTGATACTCACGTGTGCTCCTGACTTATACCGCCATCCTTGATTCTGCTATCTGTCTGATCCCTGCCTGCTTGCCTTGACTCTCTTGTTGCCGACCCAGATTGCCTGACCTGTTGCTGTGCCGCCTGCCCTGACCTTTTGCCCGTCTGACTACGCCTCTGCCTCATCCTTCGGTCCTGCACTGTTGCTTCTGGTAATGACTCCGCCTGTTTGACTACGCTTGTACTTCTGGTACCTACTCAGGTACCTCCTGGTCCGCCTGAACCAGCTGCCTTATGTGCCTACCCTCCTCAAGAGGTAGCAACCTGGTGTTCCCCTCGAGAAAGTCTATCCCCACCATCAGGGGTACTGTGAAGAATTGAGGGGTTTACTTAGACAACTCCCTTAGAGAAGGTGGGACACGTGGCACAGTGGGTTCATACCCGCTGGTTCGTGACAAAGAACAGACAAAGCAAAATCAACAAATTACCAGGCGACACCAAAACAAGGGCAGATGGCAAAACCCCGTGGGTCAGCAGCAGGGTCTACACCCAGGAAGGCAGAGGACAGACTGACCTCCTGGGTAAGCAGCAAGGTGCAACACCCAGCAAGGCAGAAGAAAGACTGACCATAAGCCCCACAGCTCACAGATAGATATAGCTGCCTAACAAGGGCACCTGATAAGCCACACCCAGGAACAGACTAAAGGGAAGTAACCCCATCAGAACCAGGAGTACCAGAACCATAGAACAAACTATACAGGCGACGGTTCACACACAAAGCCGCAGCCAGCATGCATCGCAGAACCAGCATACATGGGAACACCCACAGCCAGTACACAAAGCGCATGCAGTCAGCCTGTATGGCACTGGTGACAGGATCCACAGAGATTCAGAAACGAGAATCCACAAACACAGGCCACAATTCACACACTACACCTCAGCCAGCACTCGGTCCCAAGCAACCAGCATATACAGGTGTCAGTCTTCAGCCAGTAGGCGAGGGAGCCTGCAGCTAGCCTTCACAGCAACAGTGACAAGGACTGCACAGAGATACAGACACGGGGAGTACACATATTGACGGGCATAGTTCACACAAGACACCGCAGCCAGCACGCAGTCCCAAGCAACCTGCATACACAGGAGTCAGCCTGCAGCCAGTACGTGAGAAGGCATGCAGCCAGCCTACATGGCAAAAACTGTCACAGTGAATGGCACCGTGACACCATACCAACTTTTTAAAACTGGAAAGAATTGCGTAAAAATATGAATAAAGTAGAAAGGGTAAAAAAATGGCAGAGTTGCAGTTTTTTTCATATAAAAAATTTGTTAACCGCCGAACGCACGGATGCGTCCAGGCGGCGGCAGGTTTGTTCCTCCTGGATGCATCCGCGCATCATCTCGCGAGAGCGCACGAGTTCACAGCAGTGCACAGCTCAGCAGTGATACTACAGCCTGCCAGCGATGATCAATCGCTGGCAAGCTGTAGATTCAAATTCAATCGCATCAAACCGGTATATCAGACGCTGTTTTGTTAACAGTGTCTGATATACCTGCTACCTGGTCCTCTGGTGGTCCCATTTGCTGGGATCGACCACCAGAGGACCAGGTAGCTCTGTAAAGTAGCACCAAGCACCACACTACACCCCCCCATCATTTATTAACCCCTTGTTAACCCCTGATCACCCATATAGATTCCCTGATCACCCCCCTGTCACTGATCACCCCCCTGTAAGGCTCCATTCACATGTCCATATGTGTTTTGCGGATCCACAAAACACGGACACCGGCAATGTGCTTTCCGCATTTTGCAGATCCGCATATTGCCAGAACTATATAGAAAATGCCTTTTCTTGTACGCAATTGCGGACAAGAATAGGACATGTTCTATATTTTTGCGGAACGGAAGTGTGTATCCGCAATTCCGGATCCGAGCGGGACAAAGTCTGTCCCCAAAGAAATGAATGGGTCCGCAATTCCGTTCCTCAAACGGTCCCTTATCACCACCAGTTAGTTAGCTACTTGTTAGGTAGTTAGCGCCCAGCCCACCGCACCGCAGTCACTGATTTTGGCAGAGATTTTTTCATCCACATTGATCGATGCAAATGAAAAAATCTGTGCCGTTTATTTTATTTATTTTTTCAGCCCAGAGGCTGAATGAAAAAAAAAAATCTCATTACCTGTATGCTCAATATAAGGAGAATCGCAGAAACTCCTAATGCTGGCCATACGTGTAATGATTGCGGAGACTCTCAAATGCCAGGGCAGTACAAACACCATACATGTGACCCCATTTTAGAAACAAGACACCCCAAGGTATTCCGTGAGGGGTATGGTGAGTTCATGCAAAATTTTATTTTGCATGAAGTGGAATATGAGACTTTGTAAAAGAAAAAAAAAAAAAAACAATTACTGCTAACTGCCAATATTTTTTTTTTCTGTGAACTCGCCATGCCCCTCACAGAATATCTTGGGGTGTCTTATTTCCAAAATAGGGTCACATGTGGGGTATTTATACTGCCCTGGCATTTTAGGGGTCCTAAAGCGTGAGAATCCAAATGCATAAAAATGCCGTGTGATATCCTAAAGGTACTCATAGGGAATTTGGGCCCCTTTGCGCATCTTCGCTGCAAAAAAGTGTCACACATGTGGTATCGCCGTACTCAGGAGAAGTAAGGCAATGTGTTTTGGGGTGTATTTTTATATATATCCATACTTTGTGTGAGAAATATCGCTGTAAACGACAAATTTCAATTTTTTTTTATACAAAGTTGTCAATTTACAGAGATATTTCTCTCACCCAACATGGATATATGTAAAAATACACCCCAAAACACATTGCTCTTCTTCTCATGAGTACGGAGATACCACATGAGTGACACTTTTTTGCAGCCTGGGTGAGCAAAGGGGCCCAAATTCCAACGAGTACCTTTAGCTTTTACATGGCTGCTCACAATTTAGCCCCACCTAAAATGCCAGAACAGTACAAACACCCCACAAATGACCCAATTTTGGAAAGAAGACACCCCAAGGTATTCGCTGAGGGGCATAGTGAGTCCATGAAAAATTTAACTTTTTGTCAAAAGTTAGCGGAAAGGGAGACTTTGTGAGAAAAAACAAAAAAAATCAATTTCCGCTCACTTGTGCCAAAAAAATTCTTCTATGAACTCGCCATGCCCCTCACGGGATACCTTGCGGTGTCTTCTTTCCAAAATGGGATCACATGTGGGGTATTTATACTGCCCTGGCATTTTAGGGGCCCTAAAGCGTGAGAAGAAAAATGCGTAAAAATGCCCTCCTAAAAGGTACTCATTGGAATTTGGGCCCCTTTGCGCATCTTGGCTGCAAAAAAGTGTCACCCATGTGGTATCGCCGTACTCAGGAGAAGTAGGGCAATGTGTTTTGGGGTGTATTTTTACATATACCCATGCTGGGTGAGAGAAATATCTCTGTAAATTGACAACTTTGTATAACATTTTTTAAAAAGTTGTCATTTACGGTCATTTTTGATTAATAGCAAAAAAAGTTAAAATGTCAGCAGCAATGAAATACCACCAAATGAAATCTCTATTCGTGAGAAGAAAAGGAGGTAAAATTCATTTGGGTGGTAAGTTGGATGACGGAGCAATAAACGGTTAAAATAGTGTAGTGCAGAATTGTAAAAAGTGGCCTGGTCATTAAGGATGTTTAAGCTAGGGGGGCTGAAGTGGTTAAAAATCAATCAAAAACTCTCCTCATAAAAACAAGCCCTCATATAGCTCCACTGATGAAAAAAAAAACACTATATGAGATTTGGAAAGGAATTTTTAAAACATTTAAAAACATGTCATAAAGAGGTTTTCCGTTTTTCAACAACCTTCTTTTTACATAATCCTTTATGTAGCTGTAATTTTGCAATATATCTATTTTTTTCTTTATTTCTCATATCTTCCATTCTGTACTATGGTCATATGTCCATGCAGCTCTTGTTTCTTATGATGTTATATCTATGTAAAAACAGGAACAAAGGCATTGATAGGGGATAGAGATGAGTGAATCGAATCAGACAAAGTGAAATTCTATCCGAATTTCAGGAAAAATTTGATTCGCAACGAATGCCAGCCCTGTGATATCACAGCCCTCAAAATACGGCAGCCATTTTTGATTCTGCCATTTTTCCAGCGTTCTGAGTTCAGGGACATATGTAAGGAAGCGCTAGGTACAACAATAGGAAAAAGCTAATTGTGAAATAAAATAACTTAAAAAATGATTTATAAGTGCAGGGAAAGGATAAGGAGGAATCTTTTAGCAGCATCTTAGTGCAGAGAGAGACGTCAGAATGCACTAGGGACAGTGCTAGAAAAGCGATTCAAGTGCAGGAAAAGATAATTTGGGGATCCAAATAGCCATTATACAGCTCTGTCATTCCAGCAATTTGTTCTTGGGGTGCAAGTCCTATGTTGAAAAGCTTTTAGTGGCTTATATCTCTGGAAGAAGAAAAAAATATACGCAGTTCACTTCCGCAGTTACGGATGTAGTACGGTTAAGAAGACTCATGCTTTATGAGATGTGTTCACTAAACTATTGCTTTTCAATGGCTTTTGTTTCAAGATAACATGATGAGATAAATAAATTTGAGTTAAGGGCTTGAGTGTTACCCCTGCTAAATCTGTTAATGGGGTGAAAGCATTTAGTGGTGTATTTCAGCACTAAAAGAAAAATATATACGCAATTCACTGTTACAGTTATTTGGGGTAAAAAGCGTTTGGTGTTGCATTTCTGTACTACAAGAAAAATGTCTGCACAGTTCACTTTTGCCGTTATTTGCTGTAAAAGCGTTTAGTGGCCTACTTCAATACAAAAACAACAATATATGCAGTTCACTTCTGCAGTTATATGTGTTGAAAGCATTTAGTGATGTATTTTTGTACTACAAGAAAAATATATACTCAGTTTATTTCTGCAGTTATTTGGTGTTAAAAGCGTTTAGTGACGTATGTTTGTACTAGAAGAAAAATATATACGCAGTTCACTGTTGCCGTTATTTGCAGTAAAAGCATTTAGTGGCATATTTCATTACAAAAAGAAAAATATATGCGCAGTTCACTTCTGCAGTTATTTGGGGTTAAAAGCGTTTAGTGATGTATTTCTGTACTACAAGAAAAATATGTACACAGTTCACTGTTGCCGTTATTTCCGGTAAAAGCATTTAGTGGCCTATTTCATTACAAAAAGAAAAATATATACGCAGTTCACTTCTGCAGTTATTTTGTGTTTAAAGCGATTAGTGACGTATTTCTGTACTACAAGAAAAATATATACGCAGTTCACTGTTGCCGTTATTTGCGGTAAAAGCATTTAGTGGTCTATTTCATTACAAAAAGAAAAAAATATGTGCAGTTCACTTCTGCAGCTACATGAGCTGAGAGCGTTTAATGACGTGTTTCTATATCACTAGTGTTGAGCGCGAATATTCGAATAGCGAATTTTTTTAGCGAATATCGGCACTTCGCTAATTTGCGAATATTTCGAATATAGCGCTATAAATTCGCTATTTCGAATATTCGTTTTTTTTTGTTTTTTTTAGTTATATTTTTTTCTTTCCCACTTCCCAAAAGTAGTTCTTACCTGTCCTGAGGATTCCTGGCTTCCTGGCTGCTCTAGTCAGTGCCCGTTGCCGCTTCTGCCGACTTCCGTGCTCATGGAGCGTCCCCATCACCATGGGAACGTCTCCATATACTAAAATGTACTGTCGGATTTGAGGAATTACATTGAAGTCGCAATGCGATTAATTCAAGTTATATTAATCGCATTGCGATTACAAATTAGCACTGCTATCTTACATAGGCTAGAATTAACGAATATGGAATATAGCACTAGTAGTGCTAAGTTGAAATCGCAATGCGATTGCTTCAAGTTAAATTAATCGCATTGCGAATTCAACTTAGCACTGCTAGTGCTATATTCCATATTCGTTAACTTCGTTCATTCTAGCAAGCTGACCCATTATAAACCCAGCTCTAAGTTGAAATCGCAATGCAATTAATATAACTTGAATTAATCGCATTGCGATTTCAACGTAATTCCTCAAATCCGACAGTACTTTTTAGTATATGGAGACGTTCCCATGGTGATGGGGACGCTCCATGAGCACGGAAATTTATGGTTGGCTTGTTAGAATTGGCGAATAGCGAATATGACGAATGTATTCATCATATTCCTCAAAACGAAGATAACGAAGTATTCTACATCTTCGTTTTAGCTACCTATTCGTCAACTTCGCTAATTCTAGCAATCAAATAGGAAGGTTGACTATAGAGACAGTTAAATTCGCTATGCGGTTTATTTTTTTTTTTAATAGAATAATTATATTACTTGATATAATTATTATAATTATTCTATTTATTAAAAAAAAAATTATATAATCGCATAGCGAATTAAACACAGTTGTCTCTAAATATAGTCAACCTTCCTATTTGATTGCTAGAACTAGCGAAGTTGACGAATAGGTTGCTAAAACGAAGATGTAGAATACTTCGTTATCTTCGTTTTGAGGAATATGACGAATACATTCGTCATATTCGTCATCTTCGCTATAATTCTAGATATGAAACCAATAGGAAAGTAGCCTTAAGTTAAAATCGCAATACGCGATTATTTAAATCGCATATTAATCGCGATAACTAGAATAATGACGAATATTCAATTTCGACGAATATGAAATGAATATTCTTTCAAATATTCGCGAATTTTGTCGAAATCGAATGTGGCACCTGCCGCTCATCACTATATATCACAAGAAAAATATATACACTGTTCACTGTTGCCGTTATTTGGTATTAACCACTTAAGGACCTGGCTCATTTTCACCTTAGGACCAGGCCATTTTTTGCAAATCTGACCAGTGTCACTTTATGTGGTGATAACTTTAAAACGCTTTTTCTTATCCAGGCCATTCTGAGATTGTTTTTTCGTCACATATTCTACTTCATGACGCTGGTAAAATTAAGTCGAAAAATTTCATTTTTATTTACAAAAAAATATCAAATTTACCAAAATGTGATAATGTGATATTTTTATAGAGCTGGTTTTTACGGACGCGGTCGATACATAATATGTATACTTTTTATTTATTTATTTTACTTTAACACAATAATAGCATTTTAGAAAAAAAAATTATGTTTTAGTGTCTCCATAGTCTGAGAGCCATATTTTTTTTATTTTTTTGGGCGATTGTCCTATATAAGAACTCATTTTTTGCGGGATAAGATGGTGGTTTTATTGGTACTATTTTGGGAGGCATACGCCTTTTTCACTTGGTATTACACTTTTTGTGATGCAAGGTGACAAAAAATGTTTTTACTTTTTTTACCATTTACATTTTTTTTTGACCCAGACCCACTTGGTTCTTGTAGGTAGATCCAGTGGATCTGGTGTCTATATAATACAGTAAATACACTATATAGTGTACTTACTGTATTTTTTACTTTACAAAGTCTGAATAGGCTTTTGCCTTTAGCAAAAGCCTATTCAGAGTTTCAGTGCCATGGAGAGCAGGACGCTTCTAAAAGTGTCCTGCTGCCATGGTAACCATCACCCGCTGCCATTACAGAGCAGCTGGTGATGGGAAGGGAGGGGAGCTCCCTCCCTCTGCTATCCTATCCTGTCGGGGGGGGGGCTGCAAAGGTACAGCAGCCCCCCGATGGGAGAGAGAGTGAGCTCCCTCCATGTTAACACCTTGTATACCGCGGTACCACGGTATAGAAGGGGTTAAACTGCTGACATCTGCAGCACAGATGTCAGCAGTTTATAGCAGGGGGTCAGCAATGTGCTGACCCCCTGCTATACCCACTAGACACCAGGAAAAGCGTTTGAAAGGAGGTGGGCGGGGGATCGCAATTGCCGCCCAATTCCCGCGCCGCCCACCCGCAGCACCGCCCGCAATCCCCCCCCCCCTGCACCGCCCGGGGGGACACTAATATGGCGGGGTGCAGGGGGGGGTTAAAATTTATAGGTTTGGGGCATATTTTAGTCTCTGATCCCCGCGGTCACAGACCGCGGGGATCAGAGACTACAGATAGCGCTGCAAACCGCAGGTCTGAATTGACCTGTGGTTTGCTGCGATCGCTGACATGGGGGGGTCACAGGACCCCCTGGGCATTGTGCCAAGGTGCCTGCTGATTGATTTCAGCAGACATCTTGTTCCGATCACCGCCACGTGCGCAGCGGTGATCGGATATTCGCAGGGTGTACATGTACGCCCTTGGTCCTTAAGTACCAGGACACAAGGGCGAACATGTACGCCCTTCGTCCTTAAGGAGTTAAAAGCGTTTAGTGACGTATGTCTGTACTATAAGAAAAATATAAATGCAGTTCACTATTGCCGTTATTTGCAGAAAAAGCGTTTAGTGGCCTATTTCATTACCAAAAGAAAAATATATACGCAGTTCACTTCTGCAGTTATTTGGGGTTAAAAGGGTTCAATGATGTATTTCTGTACTACAAGAAAAATATGTACACAGTTCACTGTTGCCGTTATTTGGTGTTAAAAGCGTTTAGTGACGGATTTCTGAACTACAAGAAAAATATATATGCCGTTCACTTCTGACGTATTTCGGTAGAAAAACAAAATGTATTCAGCATTCAGTGCTGTAGTCATAGACTGTAATATCATTTGTGACGTATTTTGGTCGAAAAACTAATTTTCATTCAGCGCTGCAGTTATATGTGGTAGAATCTTTATTGACTTATTTCGGTCAAAAAAGAAATTGTACTCAGCGTTAAGTGCCGCAGTTATATGTGGTAAAATCTTTATTGAAGTATTTTGTTGGAAAAACAAATTTTATTCAGCGTTCAGGGCTGTAGTAATATGTGGTAAAATAGTTTGTGACTTCTTTTGTTGGAAAAACTAATTTTATTTAGCGTTCAGTGCTGCAGTAGTACTTGGTAAAATCTTTATTGAAGTATTTCGGTCGAAAAACAAAATTAATTCAGTGGTCAGAGCTGCTGGTATAAGCGGTAAAATCTTTATTGAATTATGTCGGTCGGAAAATAAATTGTACTCAGTGTTCAGTGCTGCAGTTATATGTGGTAGAATCTTTATTGAAGTATTTTGTTGGAAAAACAAATTTTATTTAGCGTTCAGCGCTGCAGTAATACGTGGTAAAATCTTTATTGAAGTATTTCGGTCAAAAAACAAAATTAATTCAGTGGTGGTTAGCGCTGCGGGTATAAGCGGTAAAATCTTTATTGAATTTTGTCGGACGAAAATCAAAATTAATTCAGTGGTCAGTTATGCGGTTATATGTGGTAAAATCTTTATTGAAGTATTTTGGTCGAAAAACTAAATTTATTCAGCGGTCAGCGCTGCGGGTATATGCGGTAAATCTCTTTAGATAGATATCTTGAAGAACTTTGCGACTCTTCCAGGCTCAAAGCTACCTTGAAGATTTGTCTTCTCATTGTCTGTAGCTACTAGAGGCCTGTTAATGCCAGGCAGGTTTACAGAGAAGTATCTTGGTTTATGTCATTGTGCTATTCTGTGGCTTCCTCATGCTGCTGCCACCTCCACACTCTGTCATTGTGCCACTCTGTGGCCTTCTCCTTATGCTGCTGCTGCTGCTGCCACCTACAGACTCGGTCACTGTGCCACTCTGTTGCCTACTCATGCTGAAGCCACCTCCAAACTCTGTCATTGTGCCATTCTGTGGTTTCTACATGCTTCTGCCATCTCCATACTCATGCCATTGTTGCACTCTGTGGCCTCCTCCTAATGCTGCTGCCACCTCCAGACACTGTCATTGTGCCACTCTGTGGCCTTCTCATGCTGCTGCCACCTCCACACTCTGTCATTGTGCAACTCTGTGGACTACTCATGCTGCTGCCGCCTCCAGATTCTGTCATTGTGCCACTCTGTGCCCTCCTCCCCTCCTGATGCTGCTGCTGCTGACACCTCTAGACTCTGTCATTATTCCACTCTGTGGCCTACTTATGCTGCTGCCACCTTCAGACTCTGTCGTTGTGCCACTCTGTGGCCTACTTATGCTGCGGCCACCTCCAGACCATGTCATTGTGCCACTCTGTGGCCTCCTCCTGATATTGCTGCTGTTGCCATCTCCAGACTCTGTCATTGTGCCACTCTGTGGCCTACTCATGCTGCGGCCACCTCCACACTCTGTTACTGTGCCATTCTGTGGTTTCCACATGCTGCTGCCACCTCCAGACTCTGCAATTGGGCCACTCTGTGGCCTCTTCCTGGTGATGCTGCTGCTGCCACCTCTAGACTCTGTCATTGTGCCACTCTGTGGCCTACTCATGCTGCTGCCACCTTCAGACTCTGTCATTGTGCCACTCTGTGGCCTACTCATGCTGCTGCCACCTCCAGACTCTGTCATTGTGCCACTCTCTGGTCTCCTCCTGATGCTGCTGACTCCTCCAGACTCTGTCATTGTGCCACTCTATGGCCTACTCATGCTGCTGCCACCTCCAGACTCTGTTGTTGTGCCACTCTGTGGCCTACTTATGCTGTGGCCACCTCCACACTCTGTCATTGTGCCACTCTGTGGTCTATTCATGCTGTGGCCACCTCCACACTCTGTCATTGTGCCATTCTGTGGCTTGCACATGCTGCGGCCAACTCCAGACTCTGTCATTGTGCCACTCTCTGGCCTCCTCCTGATGCTGCTGCTGTCGCCACCTCCAGACTCTGTCGTTGTGCCACTCTGTGGCCTACTCATGCTGTGGCCACCTCCAGACTCTCTCCTTGTGCCACTCTGTGGCCTACTCATGCCACCTTCAGACTCTCTCATTGTGCCACTCTGTGGCCTACTCATGCTGCTGACTCCTCCAGACTCTGTAATTGTGCCACTCTCTGGTCTCCTCCTGATGCTGCTGACTCCTCCAGACTCTGTCATTGTGCCACTCTATGGCCTACTCAGGCTGCGGCCAACTCCAGACTCTGTCATTGTGCCACTCTCTGGCCTCCTCCTGATGCTGCTGCTGTCGCCACCTCCAGACTCTGTCGTTGTGCCACTCTGTGGCCTACTCATGCTGTGACCACCTCCAGACTCTCTCCTTGTGCCACTCTGTGGCCTACTTATGCTGATGCCACCTCCAGACTCTGCCGTAGTGCCACTCTGTGGCCTACTCATGCTGCTGCCACCTCCAGACTCTGTTGTTGTGCCACTCTGTTGCCTACTCATAATGTGGCCACCTCCACACTCTTTCATTGAGCCATTCTGTGGTTTCCACATGCTGCTGCCGCCTCCAGACTCTGTCATTGTGCCACTTTGTGGCCTCCTCCTGATGCTGCTGCTGCCGACCGCAGCATCAGGAAAGAAAGTTAAAAAAAAATCACAAAAAATACCACACTGTTTGTAATGGTTTTAATTTTTCCTTATTGAATTACGCCTAGCATCTAGCTGCCACATTTTTTAAAATGCAGGAAAAGAGCTAATAAAACATGTAATCTATATAAATTTGGTTTGGATTTAATATCTGTGAGATGCACTAAAAAAAAATCCAATCTGTGGGCACTAGAGATGAGCAAATTTTTCAAAAATTCTATTTGGATGGTTTGCCAAATTTCCCAAAAGGATTTAATTTGATCTGAATTTATTTGTGATGAATTGCTTTAAAAAACAGATATTTCATGGCTGCTGAGAGCTGGTATATTGGTGTAGAACACTGTGCATTGCAGAAACATGCATAGGGAGCCCGCTGTGGTAGTGAAACAGTACTTAAAGTCAGTATGACACGCAGATGACAGGCATCACTCTTACAATCACTTCACACTTCACTTATTTGGTCAGTTACTGGCCAAAACTGACCAAATAACACAAGTGTGAACTCAGGTCAATGTTAGCGCAAGGTAAAAAAGAACCATTCAGTGTTCTAAGATTCTACTATAAAGTGAAAGAGTGCACTCCTTTCACACCGTTGTCAGCTGATTCCACATAGATTTCTACAGAACCTGTTCTTTTACAAGTAGTGTCCCCTTGACAGACCGGAGGGGGTGTCAGCAGTAGGTTTGTGTTGTGTTTATTTTGCCCTTCTTCTCATATGTCATAAGAACAACCCCAAAAAAAGCATCCTGTCTTTTGTGCATCTACCTTCACATGGTCAGCATTTGGTCAGTAATAGAGATGTCGCGAACATAAAATTTTCCGTTCGCTAACAGCGAGTGCAAGTGTTTGCGAACGGGCGAACCACCATAGACTTCAATAGGCAGGCGAATTTTAAAACCCACAGGGACTCTTTCTGGCCACAATAGTGATGGAAAAGTTGTTTCAAGAGGACTAACACCTGGACTGTGGCATGCCGGCAGAGGGGGGGGGGGATCCATGGCAAAACTCCCATGGAAAATTACGTAGTTGATGCAGAGTCGGGTTTTAATCCATAAAGGGCATAAATCACCTAACATTCCTAAATTGTTTGGAATAATGTTCTTTAAAACATCCAGTGTGTGTATACGATCAGGTATGATGTTGTATCGATCAGGTAGTGTAAGGGTTATGCCCGCTTCACAGTGACAGACCAAACTTCCCGTTTAACGCACCGCAAACAGTCCATTTGCACAATCGCAAACTCCCCATTTGCACAAGGTTGGATACCAAGCTAGCCATGTCCCGCTCCTTGTCCTCACTAATGTCATTGAAGTCTCTTCCTCCACCCAGCCACGTACAACACCAAGGGTCCCCAAAAGGTGACAACAAGCCCCCTGGGACGCCTGCTGTGGTTGGTCATCCACCTCCTCAAAGCCACCTTCCTCCTCTGACTCCTCTTCTTCAGACTTCTCTCTCTGCGTTGCCGCAGGTCCAGCAATCAACGACAACAATGCTGCTTCTGGTGGTGATTGGTGACCACAACTCTTCCTCTTTATGCTCATCTACAACCTGATCCAGCACTCTTCGCAGGGCACGTTCCAGAAAAAACGCATATTGGATGAGGTCGATGATGTTGCCTTGGGTTTGACTGACCAGGTTTGTCACCTCCGCAAAAGGACGCATGAGCATACAGCCATTGTGCATGAGCGTTTAGTAATGCGGCCAAAAAATACCCATCTCCACAGAGGCTGTCCTCTTTTTTAAATTAAAAAAATCTGTTCTTACCAGTTTATTTCTGTTTTGTTCCCTATCAGGGGCTGGTGTATGGAATAGATTTTAGGAACCGGGAGATGGAAAAAGATGGTTATTTCGGTCCTCTTCCTTCCAACCTGGGGCACTGAGCGTGCGCCATGCAATGTACTGTGCCACCCTATATGAGTGGTGTGTTAAGTAGTACTATTCCTATCAGTTTAATCCCTGTTATGTCCCCTATCAGGGGACGTGAATAGATTTTAGGAACCGGGAGATGGAAAAAGATGATTGGTCGGTCCTCTTACTTCCAATTTGGGGCACTGCGCATGCGCCGTGCAATGTACTGTGCCACCCTATATGAGTGGTGTGCACACAGTACAGTCTGTGGGTCTGACAATCACTGGCAGGCAAATACAATTATATTAATGGGTAAAAATTAAATGACTTTTTTTCTGCAAGGTACTGTGCCACCCTATATGAGTGGTGGGCACTGAAAGTGGGCACAGTACAGTCTGTGTGGGCCTGACACACACTGGCAGTGGCAGACAACTGAAATTATATTAAAGGGTAAAAATTAAATGACTTTTTTATCTGCAAGGTACTGTGCCACCTGATTTGAGTGGTGGGCACTGGCAGTGGGCACAGTACAGTCTGTGTGGGCCTGACACACACTGGCAGTCGCAGGCAACTGAAATTATATTAAAGGGTAAAAATTAAATTACTTTTTTATCTGCAAGGTACTGTGCCACCCGATATGAGTGGTGGGCACTGGCAGTGGGCACAGTACATTCTGTGTGGGCCTGACACACACTGGCAGGCAACTGAAATTATATTAAAGGGTAAAAATTAAATTACTTTTTTTATCTGCAAGGTACTGTGCCACCCTACATGAGTGGTGTTCACACAGTACAGTCTGTGGCCTCTCACACACGGGCAGGCAACTCCAATATATATATATATATATATATATATATATATTTATATATATAATACAAAAAAGCAGACTGATGTACCAGCCCTAAAAACGGCTTTTTGGGGTGCTGTAAGGACGCTGTCCTTACAGCTGATTGCACTACCTCTGGGTCAGCTCTAGGATACAGCAGCATGGGTGGAGGCTCTTTACGGCTGGGCAATGGCAGAATGTTTCAGGAGGGCACTGGTATTCATGGTAGGATCAGAGCTGTTTGCACGGGACCCACGCTGCGGTCCGTGACATGTAGTGCTCTGGTATGAAACAGAGTTTGGGCGCTAATGGTCGAACGTTGGTTACTAGTATTGTTTCTCTGGCTATTCAGCGGCCTGTGGGGGCCATTGCATATAGTTATTGGGGTAGCAGGTGCTTAAAGTAGGTATGGTCGTATGGTTTCTGATACCTGGTTTACATGCTGGGTGCGTGTCTGCAGTTGGCTCAAGTGATGCATGCTGTGTTTAAGTGATGGTAAATGTGTATCAATGGTCGGTAAAAAAACAAAACAAAAAAATAAAAAACACAGCAGCATCGTGTGGAGGCTCGTTCACGCCTGGGCAACGGCAGAAAGTGCTAGGCGAGTACTGGCATTCACGGCAGAATCGGACTAGTCTACACAAGACCCACACCGCGGTCTGCGACCTGTAACACTCTGGGACGAAGCAGAGTTGGGCGCTAATGGTCAAATGATTGTTGTTAGTATTCTTGTCCGGCCGTTTAGGAGATTGTTGGGGTCTATTGCATAGTTATTGGTGTAGCATGCGCCTAGAGTGGGTATGGTCGCATGTTTTTTATACCTGTTACATACGGAACGTGTGTCTCCAAGCTACGCACGCTGTGTTTAAGTGGTGGTATTTTATTCATTTATTTCTTGGAAGGGTCATGTATCAATGGTCATTTAAAAAATCTAAATTAAAATTGGTTGCATGTTTGCTTTCTCCTGTTCTACATGTGGGGCGCACGTACGCATTTGTGGGCACGCATTTGTCAGCAGTTCCGTGCTATGTCTATAGGTGCACTATATGTCAATTAATTGGCGTTGCATCAGGGTTTATGTTCAACCACGTTTATGTTTTTTTAGGCGAACACGAGGTGGTGTTGTGGTGACCATCGTTCCAAAAAAAAATAAAAATCCTGTAGCAACATGTGAAGGTTGGTTCGCGCCTGGGCAATGGCAGAAGGTGCCAGGCGAGTGCTGGCTTTCACGGTAGGATCGGACTTGGTTACACGGTCCGTGACTTGTAGCCCTCTGGGGCGTAGGGGGTTGGTCGCAAATGTTCGAATGATTGTGGGTAGGATTGTTACCTTCAAAGCTACTTTCGTGTGTCTGCATTTACATTGTGTCCTATACTCCATTCACTACTAGAGCTGCGTTCATGCGTCTGTTGTCGTATCACATTAATACTCTGCTCACTTTAGATTGCATTCATACAGCTGCTTTATATCATGCTCTTCATGCTCACACTCAGAGCTGTGCCCCTACCATGTTTTAGGCACTACTCACATCCAGAGCTGCATTCACCCACCTGTTCTTACAACATGTGTTATACTCTGCTTCCACTTATAGCTGCATTTTTCTTTTTTCGACATTATGGTTACTCAGTATTTTCACTATGGCAGTCAGCACACCGCTCTGACACTGCTCTTCCGATAAACATAGCTGCTTTCTTTTCAGGCTTGCGTTTATTTCCTCGTTGGTTTCTTACATTCCATAGGCCTACTTTTTCTGTTCCCTTTGGAAAAAATAAAAAATAATTGTGTTTTAGTCCTGGTTTGCATTCACTCAGACTGGTCTCCTTTACTTCTGGTTCATATTCACTCAGATTGGTATTTTGCCCCAGTTAACCAAATAGCTCCTGAGCGGTCAGTGGGCCAATAGGAGTGCGTTTCCTACTTTGTTTTCTCTGGCTCTTGGTTTTCTCCCATCTGTTCAATTTTACGGTTTGCGGTTGGTTTAATGTTTCTTTATGCACATGGTTCGCATCACTAATGTCTATGCATATCCCATCGGGTACTGGCTCATGTTTTAATTACTTATCGTCACTGTAAGCTCATTCAGTTTAGTCTCATGGCTTCGGGGGCCCGATGATCGCTTTGGCCTCATGGCTCCGGGGGCCCTTTGACCGTTCTTCGTGTCGTTCATTAGGGGTACAATATGGTTGTAGGCTGTTTAGTGTCTTAGGTTCTCTGTCAGAGGGGATCATGGTTACGCGATTCCCCAAGTCATACTGGTGCTGCTTAAGTGGTTTATTTAAAAAAAAACTGCCATATGACTCCGCCATTAGAATCTCTCATGCATGGCTCCACCATTAGAGTCGCTCACGCATGGCTTCTCCGATTGAGTGTTACACATATGATTCAGCCATTAGAGTCTCGCACGCATGGCTCCGCCATTAAATTTACACACATAACTCCGCCATTTGAGGTCGGCCACGTGGCCCCACCACCGGTAGGTATGATGTCTTTTTTTTCGCCACTCGGGCTGAGGGTGTTGGTGTCGGGCCTAAGTCCTGGGTGTTGGTCCATAGACATGACAAGTCCTATCACTACTACAGGCGCAGCATACATAGTTTCACGACCTTAAGCTTGCTTCCTGTTACAACTGCAGGTATGGTCTGTACTTTCTCTGTCCTCATCGCAGGCAACATTAGCTCGTTAATTGTAATAGCCATGTATTCGTGTTGTTGGTTCCCCAGGCCTGGTGAGTTTACACATTCCGCTTAATCTACTACTAGAGGAAGACGGCATACGCCATGTTCTAACTTTTTGGCCCTTTATATGTAAAAAGGTGTGACCTGGGGAATAAGTAGAGGTGTAGTAGTTTGCAACCAGGAACAGTTGGTGTCCAATCAGGGCCCTCGGCGAATGCTTGGAATTCAGTTAGGCCTTCCAACAGATTCACTATTGTTTGTTTCAGTCTGCAGCTCTCAGGATTCAGACCTTCTCGTAATATGTCCATATGTTAGTCAACATAGGAGTAAATCGTTTCTGATTACCAGACACTCCTTCAATCGCATCAGCATTAGCCACCTCCAAGAACGATGTGCCGGTGAACATGATAAAGAGGTAAGGTAGATATAAGTCACTGTGATATGTACGGTATATTCTGCACCTTCATCTGGAAATGTCTTTTACGTTCAAAAGTGGGTGTAGTAACGGTATGTATATATTTTGCTCTAAACTAAGGTCTGCTCTTTTTGGCCCCTTTAGGCTGCCCTACCACAGCAGTTATGGCATAACTCCACTGCTTGTTGTAGATAGGGTTAGATAGGTTAGGTACACCTTTCTAATAGCCGATCCGACCACAAGTAGAATGCAAATATATTTGCTGTATTTGTGGGAGGGGAGGCTGATTACAAGGCTAGTTATATGCACTTGTGAGCCCAGGCTGGCTGATCACTAGGCTATTTATAGGCACCTGTGGGCCCAGGATGACGCCGATTCAGCTGATTTCACCCACCCAAACCATCTTACAGTCACTTGACATTAGGGTGGCCCCCTTTATGCTGCCCTACCACAGCAGTTATGGCATAACTTCACTGCTTGTTGTAGATAGGGTTGGATAGGTTAGGTACACCTTTCTGATAGCCGATCCGACCACAAATGAAGGCTGTATATAAAAATCCTTCATTTAGACCATTTGGACTGAGTGATTATAATCTAAAGATCCGCTTAGCTTCTTCTTAAAGTAAATTCTGGTCAAGGTTACCGCTTCTCGGACCTAACTTAATTTTTGCAATTCCCCAGAATTTTAAAACCTCTGGGTTATTGTTATGGACATATGAGATGTGTCTGAATAAGGGTGTACCCTTTTTCGTGTTTATAGAACTGATGTGTACTTTTTTTACCCACATATAGCTTTGGGCACGTGCAGGTGGCAATATACACAATGCCGCTACTGCAGCAGTTGAAAAAATCTACAAAATATTCCCGTCCATCCACTGGGTTTTAAATTTTTTTTATTTTTGGTAAATATTTACAAAAACTGCAGCTCCTGCATCTCAATAACCCAGAGGTTTTAACATTCTGAGGAATTGCAAAAATTAAGTTAGGTCCGAGAAGAGGTAACCTTGACCAGAAATTACTTCAAGAAGAAGCTAAGTGGATCTTTAGATTAAAATCACTCAGTCCAAATGGTCTAAATGAAGGATTTTCATATACAGCCTTCATTTAGTGAAGCCTCCCTTGTGACTTCACAAGTCGATTTGGTTAAAATAAATATATCTATGTAAGAAGTATACCTACATGAAGAAAGCATCTGATATATCATATTCCTGCTTATATTTATATGTTCTCTCTTCCTCCTCCCCCCTCCTCTCTTTTCCTTAACTATGGCTTATATTTCACTTATATATCATCTATGGCAATAAGGATAATAGCCATAGAATATTGTCAGTATAATATTTTAAAGTCCAGCACATGAGTGGTTAATCTGTAATGGTGATGTAGCAAGTGATATTGCCTTCACTGCCTGAGGATAAAGCAGCTGATAGGATCGCAAGAGAGAACATAGTGATGTCAGATGACGCGCATCTGATACTTGGGTGTAATAGGTGCGTATTGCGACCACTCAAGTACCTTTGTTAAATGGATATGAGAGGTGGGATTAGTATGTTCCAGTCCTCTTTTGATTGGAGGATGTTGCGGTGGTTCCTTATGGACTGTCACCTGATTGGCTCTGCGGCGGATAGGAGGGAGGGACTCTGCTAAGAATAAATACAGGAAACTACCAGCGAAGCCGCATGTAGCGGTGAAACATGTCGGGATGGGTATAGTTTGTGTCTTTTAGCCAGGGTATTACTTGGGCAAGTTCAGCTCTATCTATAGGGATTTATATATGGTCAGAATTAGCTGTGAAATCGATTGGCACCAATGTAATATGAATGTTGGTCTCGGTGTAGGAAAGTGAGAGGCAGGACTGCCGTCTCACTATAATTGCTCTAGGTAGAACTTATGCTGAGTGGAGATAGTTTAATTTTTGAGAAAAACAATATAGTGGTGAGCGTGAACCACATATTGAGCTTAACAATAATCCTAGTACCTGTTACAAAGTGGAAACAAGGGACTGATACATTTGTTGCGATTATACAGGAATGTAGCCGAGCACACTGCTGGGCAGTACATAGGCATTTAAAAATTGTGTATCAATATAACTGAGACCAGCAACAAAGTTGCATGGATAAGTGAAAATAAACAAATAATTCACAATCCAGTTTACTCTTAGTTCTACTAAGGGTTCTAAGAGGACTAAGGTACTAACTTATAGGTCTTGCAATCTGACGAGTAAATTGATAAACATCTCCCTGAATCCACTGAAGATAAATATATATATATATATATATATATATATATATATACACATGTTGAGTCAGCTACAGTAAAAATTACATCTCAGATCATTGAACACTGTGGAGCAAATGCCAAAATAAATTGGTCCATCTGAATGAGATTTAACACGTGATATACTAACACTGACCCTGAATACTTAAGAGCTGATAATATAGAAAATCCCTAGTTCTGCCCTGATAATTTTAAAAATATATTGGGTTTTTGTTTCATGGGGTCTTAATTGAAATAATGAAGGTGAAGTTTTATATGTAAATAAATTTGGATGGAACCCCTAAGGGGTTTTTTTGTGGTCGAAATCACCTTTCTGTATAACTAGTACGATATCCCGAGGGTTTCAGTATTGGCATTGTTTTTGTCTTCTGTGTTTTGTAACCACTCCTGCTTTTGGCTTCCAAATCATGAGCAAATCCTAATGCAAAATAGGGAGCATATGATACAGGCCTTATGCCTGCTTCAAAGACAGGATCCATTGTGTTTTTTCTGTCCTTTTGACAGATCAGAAGAAGAGTAAAATAAATGGTGATCTCAACAAGGCCAGACAGGGACAATAGTGGCCCCATCATAGAGTGTGTGTGGGGGGGGGGGGGGGGGGTGGCAACAGCATGAGGAGTCAACTCAGTGGCTCAGTGAGAGAGTGGTGAGGTGAAACAGCATGAGGAGTCAACACAGTGGCCCAGTCACAGAGTGGTGAGGTGGAAACAGCATAAGGAGTCAACACAGTGGCCCAGTGACAAAGTGGTGAGTGTGCAACAGCATGAGGAGTCAACACAGTTGCCTAGTCACAGAGTAGGGAGGTGGGGGGCAAAAGCAGTGGCAGTAACAGCAGAAGATGGCGGTAGGCAGAAGGAGCACATGACAGCAGGTGTGTGGCATCATGCGCGTGGCAGCATCAGAATAGTGTGTGACACAGGTGGCCAGAAGAAACGGGTATCTTTTCACTAAGTTTGGGTGTGGCACCCAGAATGATCTAGTCTGATCTATCAGGCACTGGTGTGTGGAAATCCTAGCTGATCCATGCCTGATTCATCTTCACAAAGGTCAGTCTCTCCACATTTTGGGTGAAAAGATGACTTCTCCTTGGGGTAAGTATGCCCCCAGCTGCACTAAATGCCCACTATAATGCCACACTGCTGGCCGGGCAGGAAAGCCGCTTGTTCAGAGCAAACTCGGCCACTTGCCTAGTATACCTACCTGCTTCTTGCTTGTGGGACAGTGTGAGAAGGCTTCAATATTGTAGTCTGTAGTGAATTAGAATATTCTTCATTATTTAATTTATTTTCTCTTATGCAAAAAATCGGCAATGTAATATTTGCATAATACGAATATTCTAAAACATGAATATATAGCATTATAGAATATAGTGCTATATATTCGTTTTTTGGAATATTCATCATCAATCTAGAGCTTAGCAACATCCCTGGCAACCAATATGAAAGTTGCCTACCCCTTACTATATAAGAACCTCCCCACAGCCATTTTCTACAGTTTATTACAGTTCTGAGAGAGACAGCAGTGTTATTGCTGTGCTCTTTTGTTTCTATTTATCACATTACATTAGTTAGTTAGTTAGTTAGTTAGTTAGTTAGTTAGTAAATTTATATATATAATACAGATAGTTAGTGGGAGATAGTCAGTGTAGGTTAGATAGTGATATAGTGTAGTTAGGTTCTGCTGTCCATACATACATGCTACATACATAGTCCTGTGATGTCACAAGTTCACAACAATACTTAGTGCACCAATCTCTAATATGTAGTCAGACCTGTTAAAATGTGAAGTTGCACGAATCGCGCCAAAATATGTGCACCATTATTGCCGATTTGTGCAATCGCAAATATATCGGAGCACTCTATCTGCATATAAAGCTATTGTAATGTTCTTCCATGCCAACCATTTTCTTCAGTCTCATTAAACTTCGAGCAGTTTGAAAAATATCGCTATCATGACCCATGCCTGTATTGCGCGTGCATTACGCAAATATTACATTTCCCATTTTTGCAATCTAGAAAATAATAGCGAATTTGCGAATATATGACAAATATTCTACCAAATATTTGTGAAATATCGCAAATTCGAATATTGCCCCTGCCGCTGATCACTAGTAGTTATATATCAACTAAATACAACCCAAACTGTTATCAGACTTCAATTTCACATCAGAATCAAGGAGGAATGGAAGTACTTACATTTAAAATAAATGCACCCCAAAACTGTACCATAAAGCAATATCACCCCAGAAACAAGGAGGAATGGATGTTCCTATATATCAACTAAATATACCCCAAAACAGGATTTCTGATATGGATTTCTGCACAAATTGATCATAAATTGTGATCTGATCTGAGTCACAACAATAGACAATTAGGGTCTGCTTAAAACTACTAACACACAAAGAATTAAATGTTAACATGTTTTTATTGAACACACCATTCACAGTGCAGGTGGAAAAAGTATGTTAACTAGAGTTGAGCAAACTCGAACTGTAAAGTTCGGGTTCGTACCAAACATTATGATGTTCGGCACCCGAACATTTACGTAAAAGTTCGTGTTCGGTGTTCGGCGATTTCTATGGCTCTATTTGAAAGGCTGCAAAGCAGCCAATCAACAAGCATCATACTACTTGCCCCAAGAGGCCATCACAGCCATGCCTACAATTGGCATGGCTGTGATTGGCCACGTGCAGCATGTGACCCAGCCTCTATTTAAGCTGGAGTCATGTAGCGCCGCCTGTCACTCTGCTCTGATTACTGTAGGGATAGGATGCAGCTGCTGTGAGGGAGAGATTAGGCAGGGAAGACTCAGCACAACAACTTAATGAACTTATCGATCTACAGCTGTGAATCATTCAACTTCTGTTGGTTCAGTGCTCACTGGTTTTTAGGCTGCCCAGAGAGTTTTTCTGTCATATTTTTCTGGGGTCATCGGCGGCCATTTTATGATCTTTTGGTGCACCAGCACATGTTTTGAGCTGTGAAAAGCAAGTTCAATATACATTTTTGGGTTGAATAGAAGTTTTTTTTTTTGCAATATCCTAAATCAGAGGTTGTGCTTCTTTTTCACACCTTGAAACACAGGATATAAATTGCTATATTTTATTGAGGGGTGAAATTCCATTCCCAAAATACCAATCCCCTAAATCTGGGGTTTCAGCTGTGGCTGGCCAAGTGTAATACTGTCCGTAAAAGGATATTTTTTTTTTCTGGGATTAAATTCAATCCCCCAAATACAAATCCCCTAAATCAGGGGATTCAGCTGTGGCTGGCCAATTATAATACTGTCCATAAAAGGATTATGTTTTTTTCTGGGGTTAAATACTATCCCCCAAATACCAATCCCCTAAATCTGGGGTTTCAGCTGTGGATGGCAAAGTGCAATAGTGTCCGTAAAAGGATATATTTTTTTCTGGGGTTAAATTCAATCCCACAAATACCAATCCCATAAATCGGGGGTTTCAGCTGTGGCCGGCCAAGTGTAATACTGTACGTAAAAGGATAGATTTTTTTCTGGGGTTAAATAGAATTCCTGAAATAGAAATCCTAAACATCTGTGCTTTCCGCTGTTCCTCCGCAAGTGTAATTCTGTCCATAATAGGTTATATTACACTCAGCGTCTAAATACAAGGCCTGAAAAATAAATCCTCTATTTGCGCACTCTGCTGTGCATCTGCAAGTGTATTTCTGTCCGTAAAAGGGTATATTCTACTCAGGGTCTAAATACAAGGGCTGAAAGCAAAATCCTCTATATTTGCACAAGCTGCTGTGCATCTGCAAGTGTATTTCTGTCCGTAAAAGGGTATATTACGCTGAGCATCTAAATACAAGGCCTGAAAGCTAAATCCTCTATATTTGCGCACGCTGCTGTGCATCTGCAAGTGTATTTCTGTCCGTAAAAGGATACCTTTCAGCCAGGGCCTAAATACTAGGCCTAAAATTGATATTCCCTTAAATCTGTGGTTTCTGCTGTGTCTGTATTAGTGTAATAGGGTACATAAATAGCTAGATAGTGTTAGGTGCCTGTAAAAAAAGGCCTTAATTTGAACTCTATACATTGGGCCAAATAAGTTTTTCCTTATTGTGGTGAACGGTAACAATGAGGAAAACATCTAATAAGGTACGCGGACATGGTCGTGGTGGTGTTAGTGGACCCTCTGGTGCTGGGAGAGGACGTGACCGTTCTGCCACAGCTACACGTCGTAGTGAACCAACTACCTCAGGTCCCAGTAGCCGCCAGAATCGACAGAGATATTTGGTCGGGCCTAATGCCTTTCTAAGGATGGTAAGGCATGAGCAAGTACAGGCACTAGTCGATTGGGTAGCCGACAGTGGATCCAGCAGGTTCACATTATCTCCCACCCAGTCTTCTGCAGAAAGCGCACAGGTGGCGCCTGAAAACCAAGCCCATCAGTCTGTCACATCACCCCCATGCATATCAGGGAACCTGTCTGAGCCTCAAGTTATGCAGCAGTCTCTTATGCTGTTTGAAGAATCTGCTGGCAGGGTTTCCCAAGGGCATCCACCTAGCCCTTCCCCAGCGGTTGAAGAGATAGAATGCACTGACACACAACAACATAAGTATGTTTCCTGATGAGGACAATGGGAATACCACCTCAGCAGAGTCAGCACGTCTCTGATGATGACGAAACACAGATGCCAACTGCTGTGTCTTTCTGCTTTGTGCAGACCGAACAGGAGGTCAGGGAGGAAGACTGTGCGGAAGACGAAGCAGCAGACGATGGGGTCCTAGAAGCCACATGGAATGAAGGTCGTGCCACTGGATTTCAGAGTTTGGAGGAAGAGGCAGTGGTGAGACCGAGCCAACAGCGTAGCAACAGAGGGAGCAGGGTGCAAAAGCAGAGCAACCGTCGCCAAGACAGTTCGCCTGCGACTGGCCACCGCCACCAGGGACCGAGCACCCCAAAGGCAGCTTCAAGGAGTTCCCTGGCATGGCACTTCTTCACACAATGTGCTGACGACAAGACCCGAGTGGTTTGCACGCTGTGCCATCAGAGCCTGAAGCAAGGCATTAATGTTCTGAACCTTAGCACAACTTGCATGACCAGGAATCTACATGCAAGACACGGGCTGCAGTGGAGTAAGCACCCTAAAAACAAAAAAAGGGCTCAGGCTCCTCCTGCTCCCTCTTCTGATGCTGCCTCGGCCTCTTCCTCTGCCTCTGGAGGAACGTTGGCACCTGCCACCCAGCAAACAGACCACCTTCGTCACCAAGCATCTCCACCATGTCACACAGAAGCGTTCAGTTCTCTATCTCACAAACCATGGAGAGAAAGCGTAAATTCCCACCTAGCCACTCTCGATCCCTGGCCCTGAATTCCAGCATTTCTAAACTACTGGCGTTTAAAATGCTGTCATTCAGGCTGGTGGAGATGGACAGCTTCAAAAAGCTCATGTCGCTTGCTGTCCCACAGTACGTCGTTCCCAGCCACCACTACTTCTCCAGGAGAGCCGTGCCTTCCCTGCACAACCAAGTATCGGATAAAATCAAGTGTGCACTGCGCAACGCCATCTATGGCAAGATCCACCTAACCACGGATACGTGGACCAGTAAGCATGGCCAGGGAGGATATATCTCCCTAACTGCGCACTGGGTAAATGTAGTGGCGGCTGGGCCCCAGGCGGAGAGCTGTTTGGCGCACGTCCTTCCGCCGCCAAGGATCGCAAGGCATCATTCTTTGCCTCCTGTTTCCTCCTCCTCCTACTCGGCTTCCTCCTCCTCTTCTACCACCTCCTCATCAGGTAAGCGACAGACCTTGACCACCAACTTCAGCACAGCCAGGGGTAAAGTCAGCAGGCCGTCCTGAAACTCATGTGTTTGGGGGACAGGCCCCACACCGCGCAGGAGTTGTGGCAGGGTATAGAACAACAGACTGACGAGTGGTTGCTGCCGGTGATACTCAAGCTCACCTGGTGGTGTGTGATAATGGGTGAAATCTCGTTGCAGCTCTGGGACTAGCCGGTTTGACGCACATCCCTTGCCTGGAGCATGTGCTGAGTTTGGTGGTGCAGAAATTCATAACAAATGTATTGGGCAGCACTACTCACATAAGCTTTTCAGGTGAGTCGTTTTGTGGCGGTGCCAGCAATGTTAGGTCGCGGCCTCTGGGTCCTCTTCTCATATTCAAATAAATAATGAATATTGCAGCACTCCAATGATAGCGTCTTCAATACTTTATTACCACCTCAGATGAAGCAACGTTTCGACCATATGGTCTTTTTCAAGCTCATTCACAACTACCCCAACATGTCAGAGCCACTGCATAAAGTGCGGGCCGTCTGTGCGCACTTCCAGCGTTCTGATCCTGCCACTGCTCGCCTGTCTGCGCTACAGCGTAACTTCGTCCTTCCCGCTCCCCGCCTCATATGTGACGTGCCCACCAGGTGGAACTCCACCTTGCACATGCTGGAGAGACCGTGCAAGCAGCAGCAGGCCATAGTAGAGTTTCAGCTGCAGCACTCAAGTTAGGAAAGGGTGAGGAAAAGCACCTCTTCACCACCCTGAGACTACACCACCATGTGAGACGTGTGTCCCCTGTTGCGAGTACTCCACCATCATGGCCAGTGGCGATGATGCCGTTATCAGCGTTACAATACCACTTCTATGTCTCCTTGAGAAAACACTTAGGGCGATGATGGAAGAGGATGTGGCCCAGGAGGAGGAGGAGGAAGAGGGGTCATTTCTAACACTTTTAGGCCAGTCTTTTAGAAGTGGCTCAGAGGGAGGTCTTTTACAACAGCAGAGGCCAGGTACAAATTTGGCCAGCCAGGGCCCACTACTGGAGGACGAGAAGGTTGAGGAGGAGAATGAGGATGAAGCATGTTCACAGCGGGGTGGCACCCTTCGCAGCTAGGGTCCCTCACTGGTGCGTTGCTCGGGGGATACGGAGGACGATGACGATATGCCTCCCACAAAGGACAGCTTGTCCTTACCTCTAGGCAGCCTGGCACATATCAGCGACTACATGCTGCAGTGTCTGAGCAACGACAGCAGAGTTGCCCACATTTTAACGTGTGCTGACTACTGGGTGGCCACCCTGCTGGATCCTCGGTACAAAGACAACATGCCCACCTTAATTCCCGCACTGGAGCATGATAGGAAGATGCGCGAGTACAAGCGCACGCTGGTAGACGTGCTCCTGAGAGAATTCCCAACTGACAAGGGGGGACAAGTGGAAGCACAAGGCGAAGGCAGATGAGGAGCAAGAGGTCGCCAACACAGCTGTGTCACGGCCAGCTCCTCTGAAGGCAGGGTTAGCATGGCCGAGATGTGGAAAAGTTTTGTCACCGCGCCACTGCTAACTGCACCACCAGCTGATACGGAACGTGTTAGCAGGAGGCAGCATTTCAACAACATGGTGGAACAGTACATGTGCACACGCCTCCACGTACTGACTGATGGTTCAAACCCATTCAACTTCTAGGTCTCCAAATCGTCCACATGACCAGAGCTAGCCCTTTATGCCTTGTCTGGGGCCTAAAATTCTGTTAATCGCCTGCTTCTTTGGCAGGTGATATGAAGTCTGATTTTCTGCTATGGGACCTCTCTCCTCTGTCTGGCTGCTGGGGCCTAAACAACTGAAACTGGCCTTTTCCATCGCTGGGTGACATGAAGCCTGTTTTTCTGCTATGGGACCTCTCTCCTCTGTCTGGGTGCCAGGGGCCTACACTTTAGATAATCACCTGTTGTTTTGGTGGGTGAAATTATCCCCTTTATACTGTCAAATGACCTCTACATTGTCTGGTTGTCAGGGGCCTATATTTTGTTTCAGTGCCTGCTGAATTGGTAGGAGACTTTAAACTCTTTTTACTGTCAAATGACCTCTACATTGTCTGGTTGTCAGGGGCCTATATTTTGTTTCATCACCTGCTGTATTGGTCGGAGACAATAACCTATTTTTACTGTCAAATGACCTCCCCATTGTCTGGTTGCCAGGGGCCTATAGTTCGTTTAATCGCTTGCTGCATTGAGGGGAGACATTAACCTCTTTTTACTGTCAAATGACCTCCCCATTGTCTGGTTGCCAGGGGCCTATATTTTCTTTCATCACCTGCTGTATTGGTGGGAGATATTAACCTCTTTTTACTGTCAAATGACCTCTCCTCTGTCTGGGTGTCAGGGGCCTACACAAATGATAATGGCCTGTTCCATTGCAGGTTGACCTGAGGCCTGTGTTGGTGTTATGGGACTGCTCTCCTCTTTGCGGGTACCATGGTCCTGAAATAGTGAATGAGGCCTGTGGCACTACTGGGTTAAATCAATACTGTTTTGGCATGATTGTAACTCTCCTCTTTGTTGCTGCCATGGGTCTGAATCTGTGAATAAGACCTGTGGCATTTCTGGGTGAAATCAATACTGTCTTAGCATGATTTTAACTCTCCTCTTAGTGGGTCTCGTGGGCCTGAATATTTGAATGAGGCCTGTGGCCCTGCAGGCAGAAATGATTCCTTCTTGGCTGTGATGACAACTTCAACTCCCATGTATGGTTGCCATTGGCCTGAGTCTGTGAGTGAGGCCTGTGACACTGCTGGCAGACATGAATATCCTTCTTGGCTGTGATGTGAACTTCACCTCCCATGTATGGTTGCCATGGCCCTGAGTCTGTGAATGAGGCCTGTGGCACTGCAGGTAGACATGAATCCTTTTTGGCTGTGATGAGAACTTCAACTCCCATAGCATTCCCACCTGATGCTACCCCAACTATTCCACCTCCTTCTCAAAGTTGCCAATTGATATTGGTTAATTTTTATTTATTTGATTTAAGTCATTTCCCTATCCACATTTGTTTGCAGGGATTTACCTACATTGTGATGCCTTTTGCAGCCCTCTAGCCCTTTCAGGGCTATTTTACAGCCTTTTTAGTGCCCAAAAGTTCGGGTCCCCATTAACTTCAATGGGGTTCGGGTTCGGGGTCAAGTTCGGGTTGAGTTCGGATCCCGAACCCGAATATTTTCGTGAAGTTTGGCCGAACCTCTGAAACCCGAACATCCAGGTGTCCGCTTAACTCTAATGTTAACCCTTTGATTTAATAACTGGTTGAACCTCCTTTGGCAGCAATAACTTCAACCAAACATTTCCAGTAGTTGCAGATCAGATGTGTACAACGGTCAGGAGTAATTCTTGACCATTCTTCTTTATAGAACTGTTTCAGTTCAGCAATATTCTTGGGATGTCTGGTGTGAATCGCTTTCTTGAGATCATGCCACAGCATCTCAATCGGGTTGAGGTCAGGACTCTGACTGGGCCACTCCAGAAGGCTTCTTTTCTTCTGTTTAGGCCATTCTGTTGTTGATTTACTTCTATGCTTTGGGGCGTTGTCCTGTTGCAACACCCATCTTTTGTTGAGCTTCATTCAGCTGGTGGACAGATGGCCTTAAGTTATCTTGCAAAATATCTTGATAAACTTGGGAATTCATTTTTCATTCAATGATAGCAATCTGTCCAGGCCCTGACACAGCAAAGCAGCCCCAAACCATGATTCCCCCCCCCCCCACCACACTTCACAGTTGTGATGAGGTTTTGATGTTCGTGTGCTGTGCCTCTTTTTCTCTACATATGGTGTTGTGTGTTTTTCAACTCAACTTTAGTTCCATTTGTCCACAGAATATTTTGCCAGTACTGCAGTGGAACATCCAGGTGCTCTTGTGCAACCTGTACATGTGCAGCAATGTTTTTTTGGGATAGCAGTGGCTTTCTCTTTGGTATCCTCCCATGAAATCCATTCTTGTTTAGTGTTTTATATATCGTAGATTCGCGAACAGGGATGCTAGCATTTGCCAGATATCTTTTGTACAGTTGTGTTCAAAATTATTCAACCCCCAATGCTGTAAAGGGTTTTAGGGAATTTAGTGTACATTTGTAATTGTGTTCAGAATGAAATCTTACAAGGACTTTTTAAAGAACCAAATGCAACTAAAATGACATCAATTGTTTTTGTAATACAGTATTAAAAGTTTTTTTTGTGATTTCTTCATTGACACAATTATTCAACCCCTTAAAGACTACCACTCTTAAGAACAGAGGTTCATTCAAGTGTTTTCGATCAGGTATGTGGATGTCAAGATCAGGTATGTGGATGTCAAGAAGCAGCAATCAAGCATAATAAGCACCAATTAGGCAGATTTAAAATGACTGTGATACTCAGCTCCTTCTAGACATTTACTGGTGTGTTTACAAACATGGTGAAGTCAAGAGAATGGTCCAGGAAGACAAGATAAGAGGTGATTTCTCTTCACAGGAAGGGCAATGGCTATAAGAAGATTGCAAAGATGGTAAACATACCAAGAGACATTATAGGAAGCATCATTCGCAAATTCAAGGCAAAGGGCACTGTTGTAACGCTACCTGGTCGTGGCAGAAAGAAGATGCTGACTTTGACTGCTGTGCGCTACCTGAAGCGGAAAGTGGAGAAACGTCCCCGTGTGACTGCTGAGGAACTGAAAAAAGACTTGTTAGATGCGGGTACTGAAGTTTCAGCTCAGACAATAAGGCGCACACTGCGTAATAAGGGCCTCCATGCCAGAACTCCAAGGTGCACCCCCTTGCTGTCTCCAAAGAATAAGAAGAGTCGACTGCAGTATGCCAAAAGTCATGTGGACAAACCACAAAAGTTTTGGGATAGTGTTCTGTGGACTGATGAAACAAAATTAGAACTGTTTGGGCCCATGGATCATCGCTTTGTTTGAAGGAGGAAGAACAAGGCCTATGAAGAAAAGAACACCTTGCCTACTGTGAAGCATGTTGGGGGGTCAATCATGCTTTGGGGCTGTTTTGCTTCTACAGGTACAGGGAAGCTTCAGCGTGTGCAAGGTACCATGAATTGTCTTCAGTACCAGGAGATACTGGATGAAAATGTGATGCAGACCGTCACACCTGATGCTTGGGAGACATTGGACCTTTCAACAGGACAATGATCCCAAGCATACCTCCAAGTCCACTACAGCATGGTTGCAGATTAAAGGCTGGAACATTTTGAAATGGCCATCACAGTCACCAGACTTAAATCTGATTGAGAACCTCTGGTGGAACTTAAAGAAAGCAGTTGCAGTGCGCAAGACTAAGAATGTGACTGAACTGGAGGCTTTTGCCCATGAAGAATGGGCGAAGATACCCGTAGATCGCTGCAAGACACTTGTGTCAAGCTATGCTTCACGTTTAAAAGCTATTATAAATGGAAAAGGATGTTGTACTAAGTACTAAGATTGAATGTCACTTGGGGGTTCAATAAAACTGATAATGATGTGAGCACAGAAAAGACATTTGTGGTTAATGAACCCGAACCCGAACCTTGGACAACACTAAGGACCTGCGGTGACGTCACCGTCATGTGATCAGTGCAGGGGGCGTGGCTCAGCACTGGATTGGATAAGAGGTGATCCAGTACTGAGCCACGCCCCCTGCACTGATCACATGACGGTGACGTCACCCCAGTTCCTTAGTGTTGTCCAAGGTTCGGGTTCATTGAAGAATCCCCTTATGGATTCCAAATGCCGTTATGGTCCGTGGTAGCGGAGTCCATAACAGGATTCTTCGATAACCCCAACCCGAACTTTGGACGCCGAACTTAAAATACAAGTTCGCTCAACTCCAATTGTAGGTCTTCTGAGAGGTCTTTTGTGCGAGGCATCATTCACATCAGGCAATGCTTCTTGGGAAAAGCAAACCCAGAACTGGTGTGTGTTTTTTATAGGGCAGGGCAGCTGTAACCAACACCTCTAATCTCATCTCATTGATTGGACTCCAGTTGGCTAACACCTCACTCCAATTAGCTCTTGGAGATGTCATTAGTATAGGGGTTCACATACTTTTTCTACCTGCATTGCGAATGTTTACATGGTGTGTTCAATAAAAACATGGTAACATATAATTATTTGTGTTATTAGTTTAACCACCTCAGCCCCCCTAGCTTAAACCCCCTTGATGACCAGACCACTTTTTACAATTCTGCACTACACTATTTTCACGGTTTATTACTCAGTCATACAACTTACCACCCAAATTAATTTTACCTCCTTTTCTTCTCACTAATAGAACTTTCATTTGGTGGTATTTTATTGCTGCTGACATTTTTACTTTTTTTGATATTAATCAAAAATGACCGAAATTTTTGCCAAAAAATTACATTTTTCACTTTCTGTTGTAAAATTTTTCAAATAAAACTACATTTCTATATGATTTTTTCTCTAAATTTATTGTTCTACATGTCTTTGATAAAAAAAAATGCACTAAGTGTATATTTATTGGTTTGGGTAAAAGTTATAGCGTTTACAAACTATGGTGCAAAAAAATTAATTTACGCACTTTCACTTTCTGAGCACCTGTCATGTTTCCTGAGGTACTACAATGCTCAGACATCAGAAACGCCCCACAAATGACCCCATTTCGGAAAGTAGACACCCTAAGGTATTCCCTGATGGGCATAGTGAGTTCATGGAAGTTTTTATTTTTTATCACAAGTTAGCGGAAATGGATTTTTTTTTTCTTACAAAGTCTCTTATTCCACTAACTTGTGACAAAAAAATAAAATTTTACATGAACTCACCATACCCCTCACGGAATACCTTGGGGTGTCTACTTTCTAAAATGGGGTCACTTGTGGGTATTTATACTGCCATGGCATTTTAGGGGTCCCTAAAGCGTGAGAAGTAGTTTGGAATCCAAATGCGTAAAAATGCCCTTTGAAATCCTAAAGGTACTCATTGGAATTATGGCCCCTTTGCGCTTCTTGGCTGCAATCATGTGGTATCGCCGTACTTAGGGGAAGTAGGGCAATATGTTTTGGGGTGTATTTTTACATATACCCATACTGTGTGTGAAAAATATCTCTCTAAATGACAACTTATTCCATTTTTTTATACAAAGTTGTCAATTTACAGAGATATTTCTCTCACCCAGCATGGGTATATGTAAAAATACACCCCAAAACACATTGCCCTACTTCTCCTGAGTACGGTGATACCACATGTGTGACACTTTTTTGCAGCCAAGATGTGCAAAGGGGCCCTAAAACCAATGAGTACCTTTTAGGAGGGCATTTTTACGCATTTTTCTTCTCACGCTTTAGGGCCCCTAAAATGCCAGGGCAGTATAAATACCCCACATGTGACCCCATTTTGGAAATAATACACCCCAAGGTATTCCGTGAGGGGCATGGCGAGTTTATAGAAGATTTTTTTTTTGGCACAAGTTAGCGGAAATTGATTTTTTATAGTTTTTTCTCACAAAGTCTCCCTTTCTGCTAACTTTTGACAAAAAGTTAAATTTTTCATGGACTCACTATGCCCCTCAGCGAATACCTTGGGGTGTCTTCTTTCCAAAATGGGGTCATTTGTGGGGTGTTTGTACTGTTCTGGCATTTTGGGCGGGGCTAATATGTGAGCAACCATGTGAAAGCTAAAGGTACTCGTTGGAATTTGGGCCGCTTTGCGCACCCAGGCTGCAAAAAAGTATCACTCATGTGTTATCGCCGTACTCAGTAGAAGTAGGGCAATGTGTTTTGGGGTGTATTTTTACATATACCCATGTTGGGTTAGAATAATATCTCTGTAAACTGACAACTTTGTATAAAAAAAATTAAAAAGTTGTCGTTTACAGTGATATTTCTCAAGCAAAGTATGGGTATATATAAAAATACACCCCAAAACTCATTGCCCTACTTCTCCTGAGTACGGTGATACCACATGTGTGACACTTTTTTGCAGCCAAGATGCGCAAAGGGGCCCTAAACCAATGAGTACCCTTAGGATTTCACAGGGCATTTTTACGCATTTGGATTCTCACGCTTTAGGACCCCTAAAATGCCAGGGCAGTATAAATACCCCATTGTGGAAAGAAGACACCCCAATGTATTCCGTGAGGGGCATGGCAAGTTCACAGAAATGTTTTTTTTTTGGCACAAAATAGCGGAAATAGATTTTTTTTTTTTTTTTTTTTTTTTACAAAGTCTCAAATTTCCACTAACTAGTGACAAAAAATAAAATTTTACATGAACTCACCATACCCCTCACGGAATACCTTGGGGTGTCTTCTTTCTAAAATGGGGTCACATGTGGGGTGTTTGTACTGCCCTGGCATTTGAGGGTCTCCGCAATCATTACACGTATGGCCAGCATTAGGAGTTTCTGCGATTCTCCTTATATTGAGCATACGGGTAATGAGATTTTTTTTCCGTTCAGCCTCTGGGCTGAAAAAAAAAAAAAAATGAACGGCACAGATTTTTTCATTCGCATCGATCAATGTGGATGAAAAAATCTCTGCCAAAAAATGTGCAAAAAAAAAAAAAGTAGTAAGGCCCCATTCACATGTCCGCTAAAATGTCCGCATCTATTCCGCAATTCTGCGGAATAGATGCTGACCCATTCAGTGTAAATGGGGCCGGCGGTGATGCGGAGAGCACACTATGTGCTCGCCGCATCAGCATTTGTGGAGCTGCGGCCGCAAACTTCCGGGTTTCGGCCCCCAAACATCCGGCCGCAGCTCCGCAAAATATAGAGCATGTCCTATTCTTGTCCGCTATTGCGGACAAGAAAAGGCATTTTCTATATAGTTCTGGCAATGTGCGGATCCGCAAAATCACATTGCACATTGCCGGTGTCCGTGTTTTGCGGATCCGCGGATCCATGGATCCGCAAAACACATACGGACATCTGAATGAGCCTTACAGGGGGGTGATTAGTGACAGGGGGGTGACATGGGGTGATCAGGGGTTAATCGGTGGTTAATCAGGGGTTAATCAGTGACCGGGGGGGATGGATGGGGGGGTCTGTGTGGTGATTGGTGGACTTACTGTACAAAAGTTTCCTTTGGTGGTCCCAAGCAAAAGGGACCACCAAAGGAACGAACAGCAAGCATATCGGACGCTGTTAACAAAACAGCGTCTGATATGCCATTTTTTTTTAACTTCTACAGCCTGCCAGCGCATGATCAGCGCTGGCAGGCTGTAGTTAAAGTTCTCCCTGACGCGATCCTGTGAACGCGCGCACGCGCGTGCGCGCGTTCACAGGAAATCTCGCGTCTCGCGAGATGACGCCCCGGCGCGTCCAGGAGGAACAAACCGCCCGCAGGACGCAATCCTGCGTGCGGCGGTCGGTAAAAGGTTAAGGACCATTATCAACCTCAAGTTCCTGAACAAATGGATAACACATTATCATTTCAAGATGGAGTCAATAAGATCCACGTTTCCGTTGATAAACCCAGGGGCCTTCTTGTGCACCCTGGATTTAAAGGATGCCTATTACCACATCCTCATTCACCATCAGTTTCAGCAGTATTTAAGATTCACAATCAAAAAAGGTGGGAAGATCCCCGTATCTTCACAAAGGTAGTGACAGAGATAGTGGCCTATTTAAGACAGAGTCGGATGATTATAGTACCATACCTGGACGACTTTTTACTTGTAGCAGATTCAGAGCAAGAGTTGGAGATTCACAAGAAAAAGACTCTGTCTTTGCTCACAGAGCTAGGATGGAAGATAAATCACGAAAAATATGATTTGCAACCCGGAACAAGGAAAAAGTTCCTGGGGACTCCCCTGGACTCGGTACTTCAACACTCTTTCCTTCCTCAAGACAAACAGATCAATGTGAGAAGGAAGATAAACGCTTTCAGGTTAAAGAAAAAGCGGACCTTGAGAGAGGCCACGCAGATTCTGGGCCTAATGACCTCGTGAATTTCGACCGTGCCTTGGGCCCAATTCCATTCAAGGATACTCCAGAGAGAGATCATCTCTGCTTGGGACAAAGATCACTGATCTCTAAACTCCAGGATAAGTCTCTCAAACAGAGCAGTAGACTCCCTCTCCTGGTGGTTGGTAGCAGAAAATCTGTCCAAGGGGGTCTCCTGGAATATGACTCCACTCAAGATAACTACAGACGCAAGCAGCTGGGGTTGGGGTGCTCATTTAAAGGACCAGTTCTTTCAGGGCAGATGGTCCAGTACAGACGCCCTAAAATCCTCAAACTACAGGGAACTGAAAGCCGTTTGGGAATCTCTGAAAGCTGCAGAACATCTCCTCACAGGTCACCATGTCAGAGTCTTGTCAGACAATGTTACGACGGTTTGCTACATGAAACGGCAGGGAGGGACAAAAAACCCTCAGCTCCAGAGTCTGGCAGACCTGATCTTCAAATGGGCAGAGGGAAAGGTCTTATCCATTACAGCTACTCACCTGAAAGGGACTCTCAACTCCACAGCAGACTCCCTCAGCCGGCACAAAGTCGAACCGGGGGAGTGGGAATTAAACAAGGAGGTGTTTCAACAAATCTGTCAAGAATGGGGGGAATCCACAAGTGTATCTGTTTGCGTCAAGCCAAAATACCCAGCTGGACTGTTTCTTCTCGCTAGATCCAAGAGGTAAACCAATGGCGGTGGATGCTCTATCCCAAAAATGGGACATGAGCCTAGCTTATGCATTTCCTCCTCTTCCCCTCATCCCAATAATTCTGAAAAAGTTTAGATCAAACACAACTACTCTGATTTTGGTTGCACCAACCTGGCCGAAAACCAGGCTCTTTTAGGTTTTAAAGATAATGTCTATCAGGGAACCGATACCCCTTCCAAAAAGACAGGATCTCCTGTCGCAGGGACCGCTTTTACATCCCAATCTGGACAGACTGAATTTAACAGCCTGGATCCTGAGAGGCAAACCTTAACCTCTTAAGGACACAGGACGTACCCGTATGTCCTGTGTCCTGCCTCTAAAGATGGCGCCTGCTCCTGCTTCCTGCGGGCGCCTTAGCCGCGGGTGTCCGCATGGTTCTTGTAGCAGACACCCGCAGCTAATGTCCTTGACCGGCAGCGATGCCGATCGCGGACATTTAACCCCTCAGATGCCGTGGTCAATCCTGACCACGGCATCTGAGTGCGCACAAACTGAAAGTTTTACTTTCGGTTTGCGCTCCCTCTCCCCTGTGTGGCGATTGGAGGAGCCGGAGCATGCCTGTAGTAGCCAGGGTTTCTATGAATGAAACCCAGGCTGCTCTGTAGTATTTTCTATGGAGCCTTGCCTGTAATAGGCTTCATAGGAAATATGCGATTTTTTCATATATGAAAATATGAAAATATGAAAATCGCAATCAGATGATTGTAAGTTAGAGTTCTCTATGGGAACTTTGTAAAAGTGTAAAAAAAAAAAAAAAGTTACAAAAAAAACAAAAAAACCCCATAAAAGTTCAAATCACCCCCCATTTGCTAAAATAAAAATTAAAAATTAAAAAAATTAAAAAATACACATCATAGGTGTCGCATTGTGTGAAAACGCCCATACTATAAAAATATTAAAAAATATTCCCCATACGTCAAACAGCAAAACGGAAAAAAGCGTCCAAAAGGCGGATTCGCCATTTTTGGTCGCTTCATTTTCCAAAAAAAAGTCATACACACCCCAGAATGGTATCAATAAAAATATAAGATTATGACGCAAAAAATTAGCCCCCATACAGCTGTGCATATAGTTACAAAAAAAGTTATAGGGGTCAAAACATGGTAACAAAAAAGAAAAACTGATTTTTTCCCACTTTTGAATTTTTTTTTCACTATTAAAATGCAATAAAACCTATACATATAGAGTATCGCCGGATTTGTACTGACCTGTAGAGTAAAAGTAACTGGTCAGTTTTATCTCACATTGAATGTCAGAATTTAAAAACCTGCAAAACTGTGGTGGAATTGCTTTTTTTTTTGCAATTTCCCCCCATTTGGAATTTTTTTCCCGCTACCCACTACATCATATGCAATATTAAATTGTGGTGTTCGAAAGTATAACTTGTCCCGCAAAAAAAATCCCTCATATGGCTATGTGAACAAAAAAATAAAAAAGTTATGGCTCCGGGAAGGCAGGGAGCGCAAAACGAAAACTCAAAAAATAAAATACCTCCGGGTTAAGAAACAGGGGTCTTTCGGAAAAGGTAATATCAACGCTACAGGGTTCCCGCAAACTGGTCACAAAAGCAATATATAAATATAAATAAAATTTGGAAGAGATTTAAGACCTGGTTATCGCAAAATCAACCAAATACTAGGTGTCCTTCGGTGGGTTGCATATTAGAATTCCTTCAGGCGGGGTTTGATGCAGGACTAAAACCTAGCACGCTTAGAGTCCAGGTCTCGGCACTCAGCTGTGCTTTAGATACCCCCTTAGCGGAGCATAGGTGGATTAAGAGTTTCCTGAAGGTCGTATTTAGGATGACACCCACCCTTAGACAGTCTATTCCTCCTTGGAGTCTAAATATAGTTTTGGAAAGTTTATGTGATTCCCCTTTTAAACCAATTGATCATATATCTGAAAAATCTCACTCCTTCAAGGCAGTATTCCTCTTAGCTATAACCACAGCTCGCAGGCTAGGAGAGATTCAGGTTTTATCTATTAAAGAACCATACTTTAGGATGTTGGATGATCACATAATCCTGAAGTTAGATCCAGCATTCTTACCTATGTTTCATAGAGAACAAGTTCTAACACTCCCCTCATTTTGTGCCTCTCCCAAAAATTTAAAGGAGGAAAGGTTCCAGTGCCTGGATGTTAGAAGAACGATACTAGCCTATCTGGACAGAACAAATACCTGGAGAGAATCAAATAATCTTTTCAAAAAGTTTGGAGTGAAAAATAAAGGTAGGAAAGCTTTAAAACAAACGTTGGCACGGTGGATTAAAGAAACGATTAAAGAAGCGTATAGACTTCAGGAGAAGACCTGTCCTCTAAATTTGAAGGCGCATTCCACTAGAGCCGTGGCAACTTCCTGGGCGGAAAAAGTGGATGCCACAATTGATCAGATTTGCAAGGCAGCAACCTGGTCTAGCTTCCTGACTTTTGCCAGACATTACAGACTAGATACGATGGCCAGCCAGGACTTGGCTTTCGGGCGGAAAGTCCTGCAGGCAGTCGTCCCCCCCTAGGAAAATTCATTTGGTAGTTCTCCATGGGTGCTGTCATGGAGGGATGTCCCGGAAATACTGGTTTAGTTTACCAGTAAAGCCTTTTCCAGGAGTCCGACATGATAGCACCCCATATTACCCCCCCTGGTTTGTTATATCCAACCTTTGGATAGCGGTGTGAATGTTACATTGTTATTAATAAAAGGAGTTGAATCCTATCCGGTGTAGTAATTTGTAAAAACACTGGAGAGTGGGGTGGGGAGGGGCCTTTTAATCTCACTTGCTTCCTGTCCCTACAGAGACCAATAGGACAACTTCCTTGGGTGCTGTCATATTGGACTTCTGGAAAAGGCTTTGCCGGTAAACTAAACTAGTATTTTTTGGCACAAGTTAGCGGAAATTGACTTATTTATTTATTTATTTTCTCACAAAGTCTCCCTTTCCGCTAACTTGTGACAAAAAGTTCAATCTTTCATGGACTCAATATGCCCCTCAGGGAATACCTTGGGGTGTCTTCTTTCCAAAATGGGGTCACATGTGAGGTGTTTGTACTGCCCTGGCATTTGAGGGTCTCCGCAATCATTACATTTATGGCCAGCATTAGAAGTTTCTGCTATTCTCTTTATATTAAGCATATGGGTAATGAGATTTTTTTTTTCCTGAGACTACCCAAGAAAAAAAGCAAGCCTGTCTTACAAATGGGAGGCTAGTGAAGTACAGGAAGCCGCTGCGATTGACAAATATCAAAACTGATTATTTTATCCCCGCAGTGCTTGTGTAGTGATTGTGCAGTGATAAAAAAAATAATAATAATTTTTGTCACTGCGGCGGGACGGGCGTGGGTGAACGCACGTGTGGGAGACCGATCAGGCCTGATCGGGCAAACACTGCGTTTTGGGTGGAAGGCGAGCTAAGGTGACACTAATACTATTATAGATCTGACTGTGATCAGTTCTGATCACTTACAGATACTATAAAGTACCAATGCTGATTAGCGATACGCTAATTAGCAAATCAGTGACTTTGATGCGGTGGAATGGGCGCTAACTGAAGCTAACTACCTACCAAAGGGGCCTAAACTAACCTAAACCTAACAGTCAATACCGGTGAAAAAAAAAAAGTGACAGTTTACACTGATCACTTTTTTACCTTTCACTAGTGATTGACAGAGGTGATCAAGGGGTTAATTGGGGTGATGGGGGGGTGATCTGGGGCTAAATGTGTAGTGCTTGGTGTACTCACTGTGATCTGTGCTCTCTGCAGGGACCAACCGACGAAAAGGACCCAGCAGAGAGCACAGAAGCCATTTAACACATTATATTTATAAATATAATGTGTTATATGGCTTGTGGTTCAATTTTTTAAAAGTCACCAACCTGCCAGCACTGATCATTGGCTGGCAGGCTGGTGACCAACTCCTTGTGTGCCTCTTGCCGACCCGCACTGCGCATGTGAGGGCCGCATATGCGCGTAATCTCGCGTCTGGCGAGATGACGCGTATATGCGTCCAGGAGAAATAACCCGGCCGCCCGCAGGACGCATCCCTGCGTTAGGCGGTCGGGAGGTGGTTAAGCAGACTGTGTCTATTGTTGTGACTTAGATTAAAATCAGATCACACTTTATGACCAATTTGTGCAGAAATCCATATGATTCCAAAGGGTTCACATACTTTTTCTTGCAACTGTATATAGAAAATAACAGCAATAATAACAGCACACAATTTCACACCAGAATAAAGGAGGAATGGATGTTCTTATATATCAACTAAATATACCCCAAAACTGGTTGTATGAGACTGCAATTTCACTATAGAATCAAGGAGGAATGGATGTACTTATATATCAACTAAATACACCCCAAAACTGTTTGTATCAGATTGCAATTTCACTAAAGAATCAAGAAGGAATGGATGTACTTATATATCAACTAAATACACCCCAAAACTGGTTGTATCAGACTGCAATTTCACCCCAATAACAGAAGCACAAATTACTGGAATTACTGATGGATGAAAGAATGCAAACAACTTAAAATCTGTAGTAATAGATCACTTTTAGTAACCCCAATTAGTGCAGTAAGGTGTAATAGAATAGCCACTATTACCCAGGCTTTAGACTCTCCTATTGGTCCTTGCTCTCTCCCTACAGTGTGGATAATGCCTCCCTATCCTTTGAATGACTATGAATAATCTTTTTCTGAACTTCTAAATTGTTTTTTTTTTTATGAATAAAGTCTAAACACTGTCCCTAGTGCCTGTCGCTTCTCTCCCTGCACTAAGTTTACTGTAAAATGGCGGATACAGAGCAGGCTGAGACTTTTTATAGGGCAGTGACATCATCGGGCTGGATAGGTGCTGATTGGCTGGCTGCCTGCATGCATGGCATTGTGGGTGATCCCTCATTCCCAGGCTTCTTACTTCCTCATTCTAGCATGTGCAGCAGCCATTTTAGAATAAGATTCGTTACAACAAAGCGCAAGGAAATTAGTCTTCGGGACAAATACATTTTTTTCCTGAAATTTGGGTCGAATTCCACTTCATCAACTTAAATTCGCTTATCTCTAGTGGGCACCTCACCTATCAAGTTACAGGAGAAAGGGCATTTGCTGCTATGATCTTGGTTCCAGCTCTAAAAGACACCTTCAGCAGTTTGTGCTTTGTCAGAATTGGTTTGCTGGCATATGAGGAAACTACACAATTAGAATTGGTTTTAATGGCTTATCTGGTTATCTATATAAATGAATCATCATTCCAATATATCTCAACTTAAGACAAAAAAAGTATGCTTTTTTTATTATTCATCTTAAAAGACAGCCAAATAACAGTATAAGATTGTACTATAAAAATTTCTCTGCAAAACAATTTCATATGCAATTATGATAGCCAGGTAGTGACCCTTTTCTGGAGATGTATGTACAGTAGGTATGAAGTGACAGTCTAATTTGGCTTAAGATAGACTTCTAGTAAACTAATTAAATGTGGTAATTTCATTTTGAAAGGGGATGACATTAATTCAAATCCAATTTAATAGCTTAGCAGAAACATGCCTTGTTTTCAGATAGGACAAACTAAAAATTATAATTTTAACATGAATAATTAAACTGCATCTTCAATTTGATAAGTGTACATTCCATGGCATTTAGCATGATTAGTAATGCAACTTGTCCTGAAAAGATAGGTACTGTGTAGTCTACTTATATGACAATAATGATGATTATTTTTTTAATCAATGCTATACAAGCAAGCAGAAGGGGGATTACAAGCACTTTGAAAATTACTACTGGGCCAAACAATGAACAGCTATGGTGCCACTCCAACTTCTTTTAGAAATCATAAGCATTGCCATTTCTCCAAATATGTACTACACATAATTATTACTGTATGTAAAGGAATTCCACTTAAAAAAATATACTGCACTGACTGCACAGTCTGCAAAATGTTTGGAAAAACTGAAACAACTTTAAAGGGTTTTACAGGGTGTTTAAAATTGATGATCTATCCCCAAAATAGGTAATCAATATCTGATTGGTGGGGGTCTGATCTGCAAGGGCACAGTGGGGCTCACTTGAGCACTGCAGCCTCTTGAAACAAATGATTGAGGGTTTGTTGGGTGTTAGACCTCTGCAAATCTAATATTGATTATCTTTACTGAGTATAGGTCATCAATACTGAACTCCTGAAAAATTATTTTAAAGTACATGAAATCTATCTTGTGATGAGCGAGCATGCTCGGCTCAGTACTGGTTCGGCTCAAGCATCGCTATGCAAGGCGCTCGGCTTTACTAGGCCGAGCACCACTTGTATTCGTCGCATTGCTTGAGTCTCCTCCCCACACGTTGGCGCCTTCTAAGCAGCCAGTGAAGGTCCAGGTAAGTAATTCCCCACAGTGTAAGGCCATAGCAATGTTAGCTGTAAGCCTTACACTGATTGGCTGGCCGGAACACGTGATACCATTTCATATAGGAGCTGAGGTCCAGCACTCGGCTTATTCAGCGTCAGGGGAAGCAGACAGTAGGCAGGGACAGATAGCGTTTTGCTCTAAACTTACTGATTTCACCCAAAAAACCTTATTGAAAAACCTAACAGTCCTTTTAAGGACTAGAGTGTGTGTTTGACAGCAGTGCAGCACCTTTTATTTTATTTTTAAAAAGGGGTTTGCTTCAGCACTATCAGGGACAGGCGTCACCAGGAAGGGACAGATAGTGCAGGGCTTGAAAATCGCTTTTTTAACGTCTAAAAGACAGAAAGATTTCTGATTAGTGACATCTACAATACGCCATCATTAAGCAGTGTGTTGGGCAGATATTATAAAAAGGGGCTTATTCACTACAGTGTTCCTTGGTACTGAGATATACACTGCACCATCATAAAGCAGTGTGTTGGGCAGACATTATTAAAAGGGGCTTATTCACTACAGTGTTCCTTGGTACTGAGATATACACTGCACCATCATAAAGAAGTGTGTTGGGCAGACATTATAAAAAGAGGCTTATTCACAAGTGATCCTGCTATCGAGATATACACTGCACCATCAGAGAAATTATTTGTTCTGGGGAAATTAACCTAACTTGTGCCATATCTGTGTGTGTGTTCAATCCGCAACCGTTATATTAATTACTCCAGCAGAGAGTGATTTATCTTTTGGCCATAGTCAACTAGTTTTGGGCACATCTGTGTGTGCATTTAAGAACGCAACCGTATATACAGTATTCTCGCAGAGAATACATTTCATTTGGGAAAACTTTGTATCCAATATAAAATTACATCCGCATACAGTGTGTATTGTTAAAATTACATTATCTCTGGGCTAGTGTAGTGCCGAAAATCTGTATTTCTCAGTATCCAGTACATAACAGCAAGCCAATACAGTGTGTATTGTAAAAATTTCATTATCTGTGGCCTACTATAGTGCCGGAAATTAGTATTTCTCTTTCTCCAGTACATTACAGCAAGCCAATACAGTGTGTATTGTAAAAATTACATTTTCTGTGACTTACTGTAGTGCGAAAATTTGTATTTCTCTGTCTCCAGTACATTATAGCAAGCCAATACAGTGTGTACTGTAAAAATTACATTATCTCTAGGCTAGTGTACTCCTGAAAATCTTCGTTTTTCTGTATTCAGTACATTACAGCAAGTCAATACAGTGTGTACTGTAAAAAAATTCATTATCTGCGGCCTACTATAGTGTCGAAAATTTGTATTTCTGTCTCCAGTACATTACAGCAAGCCAATACAGTGTGTACTGTAAAAATGTCATTATCTGTGGCCTAGTGTAGTGCTGAAAATTCGTATTTCCATGTCTCCAGTACATCATAGCAAGCCAATAAAGTGTTTACTTTAAAAATGTAATTATCTGTGGCTACTGTAGTGCCGAAAATTTGTATTTCTCTGTCTCCAGTACATTACAACAAGCCAATACAGTGTGTATTGTAAGAATCACATTATCTCTGGGCTAGTGTAGTGCCAAAAAATTGTATTTCTCTATCTCCAGTACATTAGAGCAATCCAACACAGTATGTATTGTAAAAATTACATTATCTGTTGCCTACTGTAGTGCCAAAAATTTGTATTTATCTGTCTCCAGTACATTACAACAAGCCAATACAGTGTGTACTGTAAAAATTCCATTATTGGTGGCCTATTGTAGTGCCGAAAATTTCTATTTCTCTGTCTCCAGTACATTACAGCAAGCCAATACAGTATGTACTGTAAAAATTACATTATCTCTGGGCTAGTAAAGTGCCGAAAATCCGTACTTTTCTGTAACCAGTACTGTCCTGCATCAGAACACAGTGTCTTTAGCGGACAGTAAAACAATCTGCGCCACATCTACAGACAACCATTAATATGAAGAAGGCAAGCACATAGGGAGGGGGAACTGGGCGTGATGCTGATGATGAAAGCAAAGGCCGTGGCCCTGGGCGTGATCTTGATGGTGCAAGCCGAGGCCGCGTCCCTGGGCTTGATGCTGATGGTGCAAGCAGAGGCGGTGGCCCTGGGCATGATGCTGATGGTGCAAGCAGAGGCAGTGGCTCTGGGCGAGATGCTGATGGTGCAATCAGAGGCCGTGGCCCTGGGCGCAATGAAACTGCGCCTGCTGCCAATGCACCAGGAAAAAAAAATCCACCTTGCCCAGCTTCATGTCCAAGTTAGCTGGGCGGCGCAGGACAACACTGTCCAAGTCGGACCAGTGCGAACAGGTGGTCGGTTGGATTGCAGAAGATAATGCTTGCAGTCGGTTAAACACCACCCTCTCTTCCACGAGGTCCAGTCTCTGTAGCCAAGAGTCTGGTCAACCAAATCCTCACTCTGATCCTCCTTCCTCCCACTATGTCGCGTCTGGCCAAACAAGTGATCCTACACTCGTATATTCACATGACCTCCTTTCATCGCCAGTACTTGGTTTTGCTCTCTCGCCAAGCACGCTTGAAGAGGTACCTGAGATATTGTGCCCTGATTCCCAACCTCCTGAGCCTTCACAGTCTCAAGAAGATGATGGTGGTGAACTGCAATCATTCGTTCAGGAGGTGGATGATGATGAGACACAGATGCCAATCACTGAGGTGGTGGTTAGGTCAAGTCAGAAGGATGAGCAGAGTGAGGAAGTGGAAGAATAGGTGGTGGACGTTGAGGTCTCTGACCTAACATGGTTAGGTGAAAAGCTGAGCGAGGACAGCAGTACAGAGGGGGAGGGATCCGTAGCACCGCAACAGTCTGGAAGAGGCAGTGGGGTTGCAAAAGGGAGACGTTGGCCCACACCAAACAGGCCCGCAACCATTACACTGAGCAACCCCATGCGTAAATCTACCTTGCCAAGGGGTAGGTGTTCCGCAATATGGCGCTTTTTTGAGGAAAGTGCAGACGACAAAAGAGTGGTGGTTTGCAACCTGTGGCGTACCAAAATGAGCCGGGGCGTGAACACTAGCAACCTCACCACCACCAGCATTATCCGCCACGTGGCATTCAAGCACCCTAATAAGTGGGCCGAACGCCTGAGTCCACACTCTGCGTCTGTGGGTCCCACCACTGACTCCACTTTCCCTGTGTTACGCACTGCTGGCCAATCCCCTGTGGAAGGTGCAGGCCCAGATGCCCCTCGCCCTGCACCTGGACCTTTGCATGAACCATCAGCAACAACATCCACTTCCCTGTCCCAGCGCAGTGTCCAAATGTCGATAACACAGGCATTTAAACGCAAGCGCAAATACCCCACCCACAGGCCATAGCACTAAATGCGCAACTTTCAAAATTACTGCCCCTTGAAATGTTGCCATTTAGGCTTATGCACACTGAGGCCCTCTACAGACTGATGTCGTTGGCCGTCCCTTGGTACGCAGTACCCAGCCACTACTATTTTTTACTATTTTTCCGTGCCCACCTTACTCCAGCATGTGTCTCAGAACATCACAAGTGCCCTGGCCAACGCACTTACTGTGAAGGTCCACCTCACCACGGACACATGAACAAGTGCTGGTGGCCAGGGATGCTACATTTCCCTGACCGCACACTGGGTGACTATTGTGGAGGCCGGGAGTGAATAGAACCCTGTGATGGCACAGGTGCTACCCACGCCCAGTATTGCGGGCCCTACGTCTATCAGGGTCTGGCCACCTCCTCCTTCACTTCCACCTCCAACCTGGGGGTCATGTTCACCATTCTCGACCCCCCCCCCCCCTAAAAAGAGAACTTCTCATCTCTCACTCCTGTGGTGGAGAGGACGAGTAAAACCATGCAATACTAGAAGGTACTTGTTGACAGATTGCTCCAAAATTTTCCATCTGACAATGCGGCCGCCAGAGTCCCTACTTCCTTAGGCAACCGAGGAAGGGAGACAAGGGGAACACACAGTAGTTCCAACAGAGGCAGGGCAACACTTTCCAAGGCATGGAACACTTTAATGACACCCGGCCAGCAATCTCACCTTGAATCTCGGCCTAATGCTACAAGGAGGGAAAGGTTTTGTAAGATGGTAAACGAATACATTGCAGACCATGTCAGCTTATTGTCTGAGCGTGTATTTAGTGCTGCTGGTAGCATTATAACAGATAACCGTATCCGCTTGTCCACTCATCATGCTGACAGGTTGACTCCGATAAAAATGAACAAGGCCTGGATTGCCCCTGACTTCTCCACTCCACCAGAGGAAAGCTGAGCTAATGAGGAACAAAAATGCAGTTTAAGGCCTCTTTCACACGGGCGTCATGTTTAACGCCCGGATAAGAGGCGGGTGCGTTGCGGGAATATGCGCGTTTTTCCCGCGCGGTTGCAAACGTTTGTAACGCGTTTTGCACGCGCGTGAGAAAAATTGCCATGTTTGGTACCCAACCCGAAGCCGGACTTCATCACTGAAGTCCGGTTTTGGGTCTTCTGGAGAATTGATTATTTTCCCTTATAACATGGTTATAAGGGGAAATAATAGCATCCTTAATAAAGAATGCATTGTAAAATGAAGTGGAAGGGGTTAAAAATAATAAAAGTTAACTTACCTTAGCCACTTGATCGCGTAGTTGCGATCTCTCCTCTCTTTCCCAGCATCAGCTAAGATCTAAAGGACCTGTGATGACGTCACATCACATGGTCCAATCACATGGTCCATCACCATGTTAAGATGGACCATGTGATTGGACCATGTGATGTGACGTCATCACAGGTCCTGTAGATCTTAGCTGATGCAGGGAAAAAGAGGAGAGATCGCGACTACGCGATCAAGTGGCTAAGGTAAGTTAACTTTTATTATTTTTAACCCCTTCCTCTTCATTTTACAATGCATTCTTTATTAAGAATGCTATTATTTCCCCTTTTAACCATGTTATAAGGGAAAATAATAGAGATCGGGTCCCGTTGCTAAGCAACCATGCGGGAAAATCGCAACGCATCCGCACTTGCTTGCGGATGCTTGCGATATTCCCGCAGCCCCATTTACTTCTATGGGGCCTGCGTTGCGTGAAAAACGCACAATATAGAGCATGCTGCGATTTTCACGCAACGCAGAAGTGATGCGTGAAAATCACTGCTCATGTGCACAGCCCCATAGAAATGAATGGGTCCGGATTCAGTGCGGGTGCAATGCGTCCTCCTCACGCATTGCACCCGCGCGGAAAACTCCCCTGTGTGAAAGGGGCCTAAATGTATGCTTTATAATGTACTCAATCCACAAGATTCAGATGCACCCTTTTCACCGCAAAAAAAAGAGTATATGTTTGAATCTTGTTTTCACATCCTCCTCCGCCTCCTCTTCCATACAGAATATATCTGCCCTCACTACAATGTTTTGTAGTGTTCGCTCGGCTTCAAGCCCTCACCTCCAATGCTTTATGTGGTCTGTTCACCTGTAGACCAACCCTGCATGTTTTTTTTGGAGTTCGCTAGGCCTCAGGCCCACACCTCCAATGCTTTATAAGGTCTGCTCACCTGTGGGCCATCACTGCAATGTTTTATGGGGTTCGCTCACCTTCAGTCCCTCACCTCCAATGCTTTATATGGTAGGCTCACCTGTAGGCCATTATAGCAATGTTTTGAAGGGTTCACTCGGCTTCAGGCCCTCGCCTCCAATGCTTTATATGGTCTGCTCACCTGTAGGCCATCACTGCAATGTTTTATGGGGTTTGCTAGGCTTCAGGCCCTCACCTCCAATGCTTTATACCATCTGCTCACTTATAGGCCATCACTGCAATGTTTTATGGGGTTTGCTAGGCTTCAGACCCTCGCCTCCAATGCTTTATGCCGTCTGCTCACCTGAAGGTCATCACTGCAATGTGGTATGGGGTTTTCTAGGCTTTCGGCCCTCACCTCCAATGCTTTATAAGGTTTTCTCACCTGTAGGCCATCACTGCAATGTTTTATGGGGTTCGCTCACCTTCAGTCCCTCACCTCCAATGCTTTATATGGTCTGCTCACATGTAGGCCATTACTGCAATGCTTATTGGGGTTCTCTAGGCTTCAGTCCCTTACCTCCAATGCTTTATACGGTCTGCTCACCTGTAGGCCATCCCTGCAATCTTTTATGGGGTTCACTAGGCTTCAGGCCCTCACCTCCAATGCTTTATACGGTCTGCTCACCTGTAGGCAATCACTGCAATTTTTTATGGGGTTGACTAGGCTTCAGGCCCTCACCTCTAATGTTTTATATGGTCTGCTGATCTTTAGGCCATCACTGCAATGTTTTATGGGGTTCGCTCACCTTCAGTCCCTCTCCCACAATGCTTTATTTGGTCTGCTCACCTGTAGGCCAGCACTGCAATGTTTTATGGGGTTCGCTCAGCTTCAGGCCCTCACTGCAATTTTTTATTGGGTCCGCTCACCTTCAGGCCCTCAACTATAATGTTTTAGAGGGTACCCAGCATGCCCTTGCTCCAAATGTTTTTGATGGTCACCAGTAGGCCATCAATGATAATTTTTCAAGGGTTTGTATGATGCCCTCCTTTATGTGTAATAAAGGGTGTATTGGAGTGTCGATTCCTTGGAATTTTTAGAAGCGCTTTAATTTACTGCATAGGCTTTTTGAGTGCAGCAGTGTACCTGAACAATTGTAGCACCATGTGATGAGGCCCTCCTTTATGTGATATACAGGCTGTATCGGAGTGCTTCTTCCTTGTAATTTTTGGCAACATTTGCACTATATATACGATTGAATATACAGGAAAGAATGTTTCCTAACAATTTTAACTCTAAAAATGTATTTTTCTTTTTGAGGTGGTGGGATTTTGGGCGTGATTTTGTCGCTATGTAAAAGTGGCTCGACAACTGGGACAATATGGTTCCCAGCAGCGACATTGGAGTCCAAGATGCACCCAGACATGGTCCCCATGCTGTTCCATTTAGGTGGTGTTTCTGTCACTTTCTGACTTTTTCCAAAGGACCAAGCACCCTCCCCTCATCCGAGCAGGGGGTGCCTGGTTGTCTCCCATTGACTTCCATTATACTCGGGTGCTCGGCTGAGCGCATGAATATCGCTATGTGTTCGGACCGAGTACCCGAACACCCGAACACTTTGGTGATCGCTCATCACTAAATCTGTCCAATATTTTCTTCAAGTTCTTAAAATATTGTTTCATAACAATTTTGCATATAATAAATAATATGGACACATTATATGGAAAGCTCTATCAGCTGTAACAAATTACAAAGTTACCACCTTTTAGGACCCTTAGTGTAACCCGTGGAGAAACCTTACAATTATATTATAAGCCTTTCAAACTGCCTATGTAACTCAATAGGTTGTCCCCAGGAATAAGGAATTCTTTGTAACTGCTTTTCACTGGCTAAGGGACCTATTTCACAAATCATTAACTCAGACTTCAACAAAATAGATCCAAAAGTTCTTCATCCCATCCCTTAAAAAGCCATAATATTGCTACATCAAAATGAAAGCCCTTGGAATCTTGTGGTGAAAAACTCAGCCCTGAATATCCTTAGGATTGGCACATGGGACACATACTAAGGTGTTTACACCACTATTATGGTGTAAAAAAGTCACAAATCATGGCACACGCTATAACTGGGCAATAATTTGCAACTTTTCACTTATCTCATCACTTTTTAAAAATGTATTCCACATGGAGTAAGAGAAAATTCGAAACATCAAGAATAAAATTGTTGGTGTTTTCATATTGTGTCAAAATATATGTACCTGCAAAATGCAAATAGAGACTAGATTAAAATTTTTAACACGTCTTTGGAGCGGAGCATGAAGGTGCCAGGCACCTGGTGGGAAAGGACCACAGATAATGTGAGCTATCTTGCATGAAGGGGGCAATATGGACAATAGGCACTTGGTGGAATGGAAGCAAGCGAGAAAATCAGGCACCTCGTAAGAGGATGGAAGCGAGGACAGGGAGGTCTGCAGGGATGTTGAAACACCTGACATAAAGGGTGCAGTGAACAGTGAGGTAACAGGTAAAAGGGAAAAAGGAGGAACAGTCAGGCACCTGGTGAGAGTGGAGCTATAGGTACTGGCGGGCAACTTGTGGCAGCCAAAATTCCAATGGAGTATTGTTTAAGTCATACTGCTTAAAGATGCCATTGATTAGTCATCCCTTGCACCATGATTATAACAAAAGGGGCAGAGTTATTTCAGGACTGATTATGCCCCTAATTTTACACAGTGTTTCCTGCAGCATCTCCTGTCTGACACCCTAGCTAGATACAGTGTATTTTAAATGATCTAGTACCTGTAAGCAGAAAGATAAAAAAGGCAGTACTAGATGATAAGATAACAGTACTGTAGAGCATTTCTGCCAGAGCATGGGGAAGAGACTGCTGTTCAAGTGGCAGTTTCAGCATAGACTCCTTTAAGGGACCTCATGAGGATACATATATAATGCCTTGCAAAAGTATTCACCCCTTTGACTTTTTTTCGTATTTTGGTGCTTCTTAACCTGGAATTAACATGGATTGTTTGAGGATTTGCATCATTTAATTTACCGAACATGTCCACAACTTTGAATATTTTTTTTTTTTTGTGAAGCAAACAACAAATAGGACAAAATAACAGAAAAAGTCAATGTCCATAGCTATTCACTCCCCTAAAGTCAATACTTTGTAGAGCCACCTTTTGTGGCAATCACAGCTCCAAGTCGCTTTGGATACATCTATATGAGCTTGCCACATGTTACCACTGGGATTTTTGCTCCTCCTTGCAAAACTGCTCCAGCTCCTTCAAGTTGGATGGTTTGCGCTTGTGAACAGCAATCTTTAAGTCTGACCACAGATTTTCTATTGGATTGAGATCTGGGCTTTGACTAGGCCACTCCAACAAATTTACATGTTTCCCCTTAAACCACTCAAGTGTTGCTTTAGCAGTGTGTTTGGGGTCATTGTCCTGCTGGAAGGTGAACCTTCGTCCTAGCCTCAAATCACGCACAGAGTGGTACAGGTTTTGCTCAAGAATATCCCTGTGTTCAGCACCATCCATCTTTCCCTCAACTATGATCAGTTTCCCAGTCCTGGCTGCTGAAAATCATCTTCACAGCATGATGCAGCCACCACCATGTTTCACTGTGTAGATGGTGTTCTTTGATGGCTGAAAAGTTCAATTTTAGTCTCATCAGACCAGAGCACCTTCCTGCATACATTTTAGGAGTCTCCCACATGCCTTTTCACAAACTCACAACGTGCCTATTTGATTTTTGCTGAAAGTAATGGCTTTCTTCAGGCCACTCTGCCATAAAGCCCAACTCTATGGATCGTACAGCTTATTGTTCTCCTATGTACAGATACTCCAGTCTTTGCTGTGGAATCTGCAGCTCCTCCAGGGTTACCTTAGTTCTGTCTGCTGTCTCTCTGATTAATGCCCTCCTTACCCGGTCTGTGAGTTTTAATGGGTGGATGTCTCTTGGCATGTTTGCTGTTGTGCCATGTTCTTTCATTTCATGATAGATTTGATGGTGCTCCTGGGGATCATCAAAGATTTGGATGTTTTTTTATAACCTAACCATGATGTATACTTCTCAACAACTGTAAAGTTCGGGTTTGTACCAAACATTATGTTTTTTTGCACCCGGACCCGAACATTTCCATAAAAGTTCAGGTTCCTTGTTCGGCAAATTCTTCCCGCTTTTTGAAAGGCTGCAGGGCAGCCAATCAACAAGCGTTTCACTACTTTGCCCTAAGAAGCCATCACAGCCATGCCTACTATTGGCATGGCTGTGATTGGCTAGGTGCAGAATGTAATCCAACCTCTATTTAAAGGACAGGTTGCTGCTGGTGCTCTCAGGGAGAGATTAGGTAAGAAATCTGTTGAATTTGGTGGTGACATAGAGCATTTCTATACTTGGTGGAATAAACCCGTACTGTCGTACCACGGAGCACGTTTGCATGCACCGCTGAAAAAACTGTTTTATAATTTTTGGGGTGACATACTGCATTTCTATAGTTGGGTTAATAAACCTGTACTGTTTTGCCACAGATCAAGTTTGCATACAACGCTGAAAAACCTATTTTAAAATTTTGCGGTGACATAGTGCATTTCTGTAGTTGGTGAAATAAACCCGTACTGTCCTACCACAGATCACGTTTGCATACACCGCTGAAAAACCTATTTTAAAATTTTGAGGTGACATAGTTAATTTCTGTAGTTGGTGGAATAAACCGGTACTGTAGTACCACAGATCACGTTTGCATACAACGCTGAAAAACCTGTTTTAAAATTTTGCGGTGACATAGTGCATTTCTGTAGTTGGTGGAATAAACCCGTACAGTCATACCACAAATGACGTTTGCATACACCGATAAAAGCCTATTTTAAAATTTTGCGGTGACATAGTGCATTTCTGTAGTTGACGGAATAAACCCGTACTGTCGTACCACAGAGCACGTTTACATACAATGCCGAAAAAACTGTTTTAAAATTTTGCGGTGAAAAAATACATTTTTGTAGTTTGGTTAATAAACTCGTACTGTTGTGCCACAGAGCAAGTTTGCATACATCGCTAAAAAAACTGATTTTAAATTTTGCAGTAAAAAACTGCATTTCGGTATTTGGTGGAATAAACCCGTACTGTAGTACCACAGAGCACGTTTGCGTACACAACTGAAAAACCTATTTTAAAACTTTGCGGTGAAAAACTGCATTTCTGTAGTTGGGTTAATAAACACCTACTGTTGTGCCACAGAGCACTTTTGCCTACAGCTCTGAAAAAACTGTTTTATAATTTTTGGGGTGACATACTACATTTCTGTAGTTGGCTTAATAGATCCGTACTGTTGTGCAACAGAGCAAGTTCGCATACAATGCTGAAAAACTGTTTCAAAATTTTGCAGTGAAAAACTGCATTTCTGTAGTTGGGTTAATGAACCAGTACTGTCGTACCACAGAGCACATTTGCATACACCGCTAAAAACCTATTTTGAAATTTTGCGTTGACATAGTGCATTTCTGTAGTTGGTGGAATAAACCCGTACTGTCACACCACAGATCAAGTTTGCATACACTGCTGAAAAAACCTGTTTTAAAATTTTGCGGTGACATAGTGCATTTCTGTAGTTGGTGGCATAAACCCATACTGTCGTACCACAGAGCACGCTTGCATAAAACGCTGAAAAAAGTGTTTTAAAATTTTGCGGTGAAAAACTGCATTTCTGTAGTTGGGTTAATAAACCCGTACTGTTGTACCACAGAGCACGTTTGCATACATTGCTGAAAACACTGTTTTATAATTTTTGGAGTTACATACTGTATTTCTGTAGTTGGGTTAATAAACCCGTACCTGTCATACCACAGAGCAGGTTTTTTGTATACACCGCTGAAAAGCCTATTTTAAAATTTTGCAGTGACATAGAGCATTTCTGGAGTTGGTGGAATAAACCCATACTGTCGTACCACAGATCACGTTTGCATACACCGCTGAAAAGCCTATTTTAAAATTTTGCAGTGACATAGAGCATTTCTGGAGTTGGTGGAATAAACCCATACTGTCGTACCACAGATCACGTATGCATACACCGCTGAAAAACCTATTTTAAAATTTTGCGGTGACATACTTCATTTCTATAGTTGGGTAATAAACCTGTACTGTTGTGCCACAGATCACGTTTGCATACACCGCTGAAAACCTATTTTAAAATTTTGCGGTGACAAAGTGCATTTCTGTAGTTGGTGAAATAAACCCATACTGTCCTACCACAGATCACGTTTGCATACACTGCTGAAAAACCTATTTTAAAATTTTGAGGTGACATAGTTCATTTCTGTAGTGGGTGGAATAAACCTGTACTGTAGTACCACAGATCACGTTTACATACACCGCTTAAAAAACAATTTTAAAATTTTGGGGTGACATAGTGCATTTCTGTAGTTGGTGGAATAAACCCGTACTGTAGTACCACAGATCACGTTTGCATACACCGATAAAAACCTATTTTAAAATTTTGCGGTGACATAGTGCATTTATGTAGTTGGTGGAATAAACCCGTACTGTCGTACCACAGAGCACGTTTGCATACACCGCTGAAAAACCTATTTTAAAATTTTGCTGTGAAAAACTGCATTTCTGCAGTTGGTGGAATTATCCCGTACTTTCGAACCATAGAGCACATTTTCATACACTGCTGAAAAACCTATTTTAAAATTTTGCAATGATATAGTGCATTTCTGTAGCTGGTGGAATAAACCTGTACAGTTGTACCACAGAGCACTGTTAAATATAACGCCAAAAAAACTGTTTTAAAATTTTGCAGTGAAAAAATACATTTCTGTAGTTTGGTTAATAAACTCGTACTGTTGTGCCACAGAGCAAGTTGGCATGCACCGCTTAAAAAACAATTTTAAAATTTTGCATTGATATAGTGCATTTCGGTATTTGGTGGAATAAACCTGTACTGTAGTACCACAAAGCACGTTTGCGTATACAACTGAAAAACCTATTTTAAAACTTTGCGGTAAAAAACTGCATTTCTGTAGTTGGGTTAATAAACCCGTACTGTTGTGCCACAGAGCACTTTTGCATACAGCGCTGAAAAAACTGTTTTATAATTTTTGGGGTGACATACTGCATTTCTGTAGTTGGGTTAATAGATCCGTACTGTTGTGCAAGAGAGCATGTTCACATACAACGCTGAAAAACTGTTTCAAAATTTTGCAGTGAAAAACTGCATTTCTGAAGTTGGGTTAATAAACCAGTACTGTCGTACCACAGAGCACGCTTGCATACACTGCTAAAAACCTATTTTGAAATTTTGCGTTGACATAGTGCATTTCTGTAGTTGGTGGAATAAAACCGTACTGTTGTACCACAGAGCATGTTTGCATACACCGCTAAAAAACCTATTTTTTTATTTTGTGGTGACATAGTGCATATCTGTAGTTGGTGGAATAAACCCGTTCTATCGTACCACAGAGCACGTTTGAATACACTGCTGAAAACCTATTTTAAAATTTGGCGGCGACATAGTGCATTTCTGTAGTTGGTGGAATAAACCCGTACTGTCGTACCACGGATCACGTTTGTATACACCGCTAAAAACCTATTTTAAAATTTTGCGGTGACACAGTGCATTTCTGTAGTTGGTTTAATAAACCCGTACTGTCGTACCACAGAGCACGTTTGCATACGCTGAAAAAACTGTTTAAAAATTTTGTGGTGAAAAACTGCATTTTTGTAGTTGACATTTGTTTGCATGGCACTTTCCCATATTTTTATGCCGTTTGCAGCCCTCTAGCCCTTTCCAGGACTTTTTTTTATAGCCATTTTATTGCCCAAAAGTTCAGGTCCCTATTGACTTCAATGGGGTTCGGGGTCAAGTTCGGGTTAAGTTCGGATCCCGAACCAAAACTGTTTTGTGAAGTTCAGCCGAATCCGCCGAACTCGAACTTCCAGGTGTCTTCTCAACTCTATCCCTTACTTCTTTGGAGAGTTCCTTGGTCTTCATGGCTGTGTTTGGTTAGTGATGCCTCTTTCTTTAGTGTTTCAGCCTTTGGGGCCTTTCAAAAAAGGTGTGTATATGTGATGACAGATTATGGACACTTAGATTGCACATTAGTAGTTATTAGCGGCAGGAGCTATATTCAAATTTGCGATATTTCGCTAATATATGGGTGAATATTCGCCATTTATTTGCGAATTCACATATTTTTCCTTGATTGCATAAAAAATTGACAATGTTATATTCGCTTAATGCACGCGCAATACAGGCGTTGGTCACTTTGGGTACATTTTTCAAGCTGCTAGAAAGTTACTGAGACTGGAGATAATGGGTGGCACGGCAGAACATTACAATAGCTTTATTTGCAGGTAGAGTGCTCCAATATATATTTGCGATTGCGCAAATCGGCAATTAATGATTCGCATTTTTTTACACAATACATGCACTTGGGTGACATCACAGTACTATGTATGTATGGACAGCCGAACCTATCACACTACCTAAAACCCTGCACTCGAACCTATCAGCTACACTATAAATCAATGTAACCTACACTGACTACCTCCCTCTAACTATCTGAATGATATATCTAAGTTAACTGTCTTATGTAAATACAGCAAATCACAGAGCACAACAATCACACTGCTGTCTCTCTCAGAACTCTATTACACTACAGAAAATGGCTGCGGGGAGGTCCCTTATATAGTAAGGGGTAGGCAACTTTCCTATTGGTTGCTAGGGATGTTACTAAGCTCAGACAAATACATTGCAGCCCTCTCATTGGCTCCACAAGCAAGAGGGAGGTTACTGATGAAAAAAAAAAGTTGAATATTCAAAATTATGAATATATAGCACTATATTCTAAATATTCGCAAATACTCGAAGTGCCGATATTCGCGATAAATTTTCGCGCCCAACACTATTCACTAATTATGTGACTTCTGAAGGTAATTGGTTGCACCAGAGCTTTTTATGGGCTTCCTAACAAAGGGGGTGAATACATACACACATGCCAATTTTCTGTTTTCAATTTCTAAACAATAGTTTTATTTATACATTTTTCTCATTTCACTTCACCAACTTAGACTATTGTGTTCTGACCCATCACATAAAATTCAGATGAGCAAAACATTGAACTTAAGGCTGTAATTTAACAAAATACAAAAAAAGTCAAGGAGGGTGAATACTTTTGCAAGGCACTGTAGATATACTGTACATGGACTCCTGTGAAAGGTGTCCAAGGCAGAAGGAGGATAGCCAATTGTAGACTTTTCTTCTACAAAGTTTAACACCTACACACGTTAGAAGTTAGAAACACATGCATCTATAAATACAGAACCTCTTGTACATAATTTATTCCTAAAAAGTAAAACAAAATTTCTTATTTGCATATACATTATGTATGTAGAATATATACTTAACAGAGCAGCATCTCAGGACAAGTATATCATACTGCATGGATAAGGGAGTTTGCAGTTTGATGGCGGGAGCAGGGAAGTGACTTAATGTACACAGGACTAGGGTGAAGAAAGTGATATTCTGAGCCATGAACTGCACTATAAATTAGTCAGATAACTGTACAGAAGACCTAGACAGTAGCTGGTGTGTGGGATCCTCAGAAGAAAGCAGCTGCCTCTCCTGATTCTCAACTCCGCAGGCCATGCAGTTGAGTGTGCAGCTGTGACAGGAGGATAATGCAGCCTATCAACCTTAAGCTAGGTTTCTGGTTGTGCAGAAAGTAAGCCTAGGGCTTATATATTGAACAAAAAGTTCAGCAAATAAAATGTTGCGATGTACAACACTGAAGATTTTTGTAGTGAATCCTGCAGTGGGTGAGTCAGATCTCCAACATGGCTTTTAGTTACCCCCTACACTACCTACACTGCTAGTTTCCCTCAAGTTCACTGTCACTCACATCTCCTTAACCTCAATTCCCTTAACCACTTCACAGTTCATGTCCCCTGTCACACAGCCTTCTTGATTCCGTCACAAATTTCTAGTCACTAGTTTTGAGAATATAGTGCTATCTCTTCGTAATCACAAATATTCAATTTTTTTCATCAATATATAAACCTATAATCTTTTCCTAATCCTTATTATGCTATATATCATCCATATCTTTTTTGTTTATAGTTATTATTTTACCTATCATTAATAAACCTTTATTATAATTATTTTCTTACCTATTATTTCTGATTTCTTTTGATAGATGCTATATTTTATTTTCCAATTAAATCATTACCTTTAACATACAATAGACAACATATAATAGGCAATCACACACAGGCTGTATGCCAAAAGCCTATGCATGAGACACATACAGTGAGCATACCTTACAATAGCAGCCTTATGCCCTATGAGACATTCAAAACCAGCTCTCATCTGACTGAGAAAAAGTAAGCCTCAAAGTTGCATGATTTAAGTTGGATGGCTTGGGGGGACCTGCACACCTAGGTCATTATCATTAGGGTGACAAAAATTGTATTTTTTTTTTATGCCAGCTAACCCGTCTCTCACTGCTTAGGAGGGCTGCATAACATTTTTCAGTTTTCTACATGTCCTAATATTATATTCAATAGCCTTTCTATACTGTTTTGTCATGTAAACTCATTTGCATAAACTTGAATATGGGAAAGACAAGCAAATAGTGTTTCAGCTAAAAAAACAAGGTAGATTCTGCTAATTTGAATGTCTTTCACATATTCCAATTTATGCAAATTTGTTTAAATGACAAAACAGTATAGAAAGGTTATTTAATATAATATTAGGACTATGAGAAAACTGATTTTTTTTATGCAGCCCTCCTAAGCAGAACAGTTAGCTGGCATCCCAAAAAAATTACAAATTTTGTCAGACTAATAATAATGATCTAGGTGAGCAGGTACCCCCCAAACCATCCAACTTAAATCAAGCAACCTTGAGGCTTACTGGCTCTCAGTCAGATGAGTTTGGGTTCCTTCAACTTGATTGTCTGTATACGATAAAGGCATGCCCTGATGTGGTCGGAGAGTGTGTGGTTTGAGGTGATCTGGTTTCCTTTCTTAAGGGAGACTAATTAACTCTGTGGCTTTGGCTGACAGTTTCTAAAGATGGCTGGAATCCTGCATACCATTCGTTTGGAAGTGGACCTGAAGGATATGAGAAATAATACTTTGGAATTTATTGTGATCGAGCTCATGGAAAAAAAGTCTGGAACTGGGAGACATCCAATTTATAGTGTCCAAAACTTCCCAAAAACAGGTGTGTACGATTTAACTTTTCTTAATGAGAACCTTTCTTTGGAGGCATATGAATGGTTCAGAAACAATCCACAAGATCCTGAGTTAATGGGAGTGAAGATAACTCCATTGTTTGGGCTTCATGAAATAACAATTGTAGTACATTTTTATAATCCTTTTACTGAAGTTAAAGGGAGTTTTTCACGCTGATTGACCATATTAAACTATTAACACTGTTATGTCCATGGCAGCCCCCATATAAAAACGGTTCTTACCGTTTGTTCCTCTGTAGCATAGTTGTTGAGAAAATCACTTTTATTTGGCATTCAAATTAGGCTGTGAAGGTGCCCAGGGACAGCGTTACAATGGCCGGTGCCCAAGCCCCTGGGTGATTTTCATATGAAGCCACTCCCCCTCCACCGCCTCTGCCCTCCCTTAGTCTCAGTGCTAACCTACTTCCTCTCGCCGGAAATCCCGTTGAGTGAACTTTAGGGTTTTTGGTACTCAGACCCGAACCCGAACTTTTCAGTAAAAGTTCGGGTTCAAGTTCGGTGTTTGGCGATTTAATGGTACTTGTTGAATGGCTGCAGGGCAGCCAATCAACAAGCGTTTAACTAGTGTGCCCTTAGAAGCCATCACAGATATGCCTACTACTGGCATGGCTGTGATTGGCCAAGTGCAGTCACTGGGTGACATTTTACCATTTTTGCCGTATACAAACCCCTGCTCCGCAATGGTGACAGGGACATAAAATTCTAAAAATCGTCTGTTCTATTGGTTGGTGACATTAACCCAGTTTTGCCGGTGAAAAACCACTGCTCTGCATTGCTGACAGGGAACTAAATTTAGTAAAAATGTCTATTAAAATACATTTGCAGCTTGCACTGCATTTCTGAGGGTGAAATTTAATTAGTAAATCCAGCTCTTAAATTGTGGGTGGACATTTCCACGGTTATTAGACCAGTCTCTCACACGTGGCTTGGAGGGTCTGTTCCTGCTGCACTACATACCTGACAGGAAAAAATAATCTGTAAATTCTGAGGCGTTTAGATTGTTGGGTGATCGGTAACCCTTTTTTCTTTCAAACTACCCCTACACTGCATATCTGACTGGGAAATATATTCTGTAAATTCGGCGGCATTTAGATCGTTGGGGGATCTATACCCCTTACAAGTGCAAGCTGGTAGACACGCTGCTGATGGCATTCCCACCTGACAATGAGCCTCAGTGAAAACACAAGGCAAAGGCAGAGGAGGAGGAAGAAGTCGCCAACGTAGTTGGGGCACTGCCAGCACTTCAGAAGGCAGGGTTAGCATGGCGGAAATGTGAAAAAGCTTTGTCAGCACGCCACAAGAACCAGCTCCACCAGCTGATATGGAACGTCTTAGCAAGACGCTGCATTCCAGCAATATGGTGAAATAGTATGTGTGCATACGCCTACACATACTGAATGATGGGTCTGACCCATTCAACTTCTGGGTCTCCAAATTGGGCACATGGCCTGAGCTTTCCCTTTACGCCTTGGAGGTTCTGGCATTGTTATACCCCAGCGCACTTTCTGTTTGTTTTATTTTATATATTCCACAATGTTTTGTGGTCTACCCAAGTTAAAAAAAAAGTGTTGGTTACCTACTCCTCCTCCACTTCCACCTACACCGCCACGTCCACCACCTCCTCAACCTCCTAGTCCATATAGACCTCCTCCTAGCTCAAGATTATTATTTTTAATTTTTATTTATTTTATTTTAAGTCATTTCCCTATCCATATTTGTTTGCAGGGCCCTTGTCATGCTCTTACCCACATTTTGCTGCACTTTGCAGCCCTCTAGCCCTTTCTATTACTCTTTTATAGCCATTTTAGTGCCCCAAAGTTCAGGTCCCCATTGACTTCAATTGGGTTTGGGTTCCGAACCTGAACTTCCAGGACCCAGGTGTGAAGAAGGACCCGGAGCATTGGAGGTTTTAGTCACCCGCCGGCTAATTTTTTGGTGGCAAGGAATAGAGGTTACCTGTTGTATCCTGGGCAGCCATCATATTGCAAAAAATGCTATTCTTTTGGACACACTCAGGAGAGTTGTCAGAAAGATGTATGTCGTAGGAACTGTAAGCAGGAGGGGCATACCGCTGGGGAGTGCCCAACTCCAAACGCATACTGTAGTTCAAGAAAAGCAGGAAGAGAGAAGGCTAACTTATGCAGCCATGGTAAGTTAGGGTGCGAGGAGGTAAAGAAGAGAAGGGATTGTGTTGCACCCTGCTACAAGATTTGATTGTGCAACTCTCTCAAAAGCACTTCCTGTGAGAAGCTTGGAGGAATTTATAGATGACATTCCAAGTGCATCTGACCCAATAAATATTGAAGAAATTATGTCTGCAGAGGCGTCTGGAGGAGGGTGGTCTGGAAAAAGTCAAAGGGAGGGTGGTGGGGAGTCCGATACAGTAGAAGAAGAAGAGAACTCTGCAATCATACGGAAGAGTAAGAGTGTCAAAAAGAGAAAAGTTATATGGGTGGACCAGAAATCAGCAACCCCCATGAGAGCCAGCAAGAGGAGAGCATGGATTCTGGTGGAGGTGGGAAAATTGTATGTCTTTGAGCATAAGCTACCTGGAAAATATGGATAAATTTAAAATGTTTTTATTTTTTTTCCTGTTAAAAAAAGAATATGGGTTTCAAGATCTGCTTACAGAATGTAAGAGTATTTAAAAGTAAGATTAAAAGAGCGGCGATTCTCAAATTTCTAGCACAAGAAGATGCTGCAATTTTTTGTTTGCAGGAATGTTGTCTGTGTGAAGTAGTAAGAGAAGAAGAGTGGATGTATGGAAAGTCTGTGTGAACTGGGAGTGTTTAAAATATAAATGATGGTGTTGGCTTCTTGGTTAAAGGGAGAGAGTAAGTTATATGGCAATAGAAGAAGGGAGGTGTATATTAGCAAATTTTGAATATAAAAATGTGAAATTCTGTGTGAATAATATTTATGCACCTATAAATAAGAATGAACGGAAAGTTTTGTTTGAGAAGGTGAGATTATTTATCCCTGGGAGAATGCCAGTAATTCTTGCAGGAGATTTTAATTGTGATTTAGATAACAGTAATATTGCTGAGTCTGGGAAAGGGGTAATAGACTTACTTTCAGATTTTAAGTTAAGTGATATGCAAAATTTATGTAAAGTAGAACCTATGTAGAAGACCTATCATGCAGAAGGTGGTTAGACTATTGCTTGTTTGTGTCCTTCAAGTTATAAAAAGAAAGAAGTTGTTTTTTCAGATCATGAATGTGTGATATGTGAGTTGGATATAGAAACAAGAGGAGTGTATGGACGTGGGTTGTGGAAATTAAATGTGTTTGTTGGAAAATGAGGAAGTTAAAATGAGGAAGATTGTATGAAAGTTGGTGTAGGAGAAAGGATGAGTTTAGTGATGTGTCTAAGTGGTGGGATTGGGTGAAAATTATAACAAGGTCTTTTTTTTTAAAGAATTTATGTTAGAAAGTAATGACGGCAAAAAAAAGCAGTATGTGAGGTCTTTTTTTTTTTTAAAGAATGTAGGTTATAAAGTAGTGACGGCAAAAAAAGCAGTATGTGAGATTGAATGCTAGGTTAAGGTATTTGTATAAATTGAGAGGGGGGAGGGTCTTGATGTAAGTGAAAATATTGTGGGAGTGAATCATGAGATTAAAGAATTTTTGATCGAAAAAGGAAGAAGTATAATTTATAGGGAAAAATTAGAAAATTTGGGGAAGAATGAAAAATGCACACGTTTTTCTTTTTTTTTTTTTTTAATAAGGTGTTTGGAAAGAGACAGTGCATAAATGTATGTTATAATCAGAGTGGTAATGAGGTGAGTGGAGAAAAAGTGAAGGAAGAAGTTTCAAAATTTTATAAAGAATTGTATGCTGAGAAATTGAGGGATGAGAGGTTGGAAGGGGATGTGTTAAATGTGATAGATAGGAGCTTGAATGAAAAAAAGAGTGGGGATTATGAGGGATATAACAAGTAATGAAATAGGGAGGGTGGTTAGTATGACTAGTGTTGAGCGAACAGTTCGAGCATAGTTCCGTACCGAATTTTGGGGAGTTCGGGACCCGGACCCGGACATTTTCAAAAAAGTTCGAGTTCAGGTCCGTTGTCCGGCAATTTCTTCCGGCTTTCTAAAGGGCTGCAAAGCAGCCAATCAGCTAGCGTTTTACTTCTTGCCCTAAGAAGCCATCACAGCCATGCCTACTAATGGCATGGCTGTGATTGGCCAAGTGCAGCATGTGACCCAGCCTCTATTTAAGCTGGAGTCACGTAGCACCGCACGTCACACTGCTACGATTAGTGTAGGGAGCTGCAGCTTCTGTGAGGGCGAGATTAGGCAGGGAAAAGTCAGCAAAAGCACCTAATGAAGTGATCGATCTACAGCTGTGAATCATTCAACTTTTGCTAGTTAATTGCTCACTGGTTTTTAGGCTGCACAGAGCGTTTTTCTGTAACTTTTTTCTGGGGTGATCAGCGGCCATTTTGTGACTTGTGGTGCACCAGAACAAGCTGCCACCAAGTCCATCAATCCATCAATACTTTTTTTTTTTTTTTGCTATATCCTATATCAGGGGCATGGCTGTGCTTGTTGTCACCCCTAGAAACTCAGGATAGCAATTTCTATATTTTATTAAGGGGTTAAATTCAATTGCCAATTACCAATCCCCTAAATCTGGTGTTCCAGCTTTGGCTAGCCAAGTGTAATACTGTCTGCTGTCTGGCAAAGGATAGATTATTTTCTGAGGTGAAATTCAATTGCCAAAATAGCAATTCCCTAAATCTGGTGTCCCAGCAGTGGCTGACAAAGAATAATAGTGTCCAGCAAAGGATATATTTTGTTCTGGGGTAAAATTAAATTGCCAAAATAGCAATACCCTGAATCTGGTGTTCCAGCAGTGGCAGGCCTAGTTTAAATCTGTCCGTAAGAGGGTATATTTTGTTCTGGGGTGTAATTCAATTGCCAAAATAGCAATACCATAAATCAGTGGTTTCAGCTGTGGCTGGCCAAGTTTTATAGTGTCCTGCAAAGGATATATTTTGTTCTGGGGTGAAATTAAATTGCCAAAATAGCAATGCCCTGAATCTGGTGTCCCAGCAGTGGCTGGCAAAGTATAATTGTGTCCGGTAAAGGATATATTTTGTTCTGGGGTGAAATTCAATTGCCAAAATAGCAATACCATGAATCTGGTGTTCCAGCAGTTTGAGGCCTAGTTTAAATCTGTCCGTAACAGGGTATATTTTGTTCTGGGGTGAAATTCAATTGCGAAAATAGCAATACCATAAAACAGTGGTTTCAGCTGTGGCTGGCCAAGTTTTATATTTTTCTACAAAGGATATATTTTGTTCTGGGGTGAAATTAAATTGCGAAAATAGCAATACCCTGAATCTGTTGTCCCAGCAGTGGCTGGCAAAGTATAATAGTTTCTGGCAAAGGCTATATTTTGTTCTGGGGTGAAATTTAATTGCCAAAATAACAATACCCTGAATCTGGTGTCCCAGCAGTGGCTGGCAAAGTATAATAGTGTCCGGCAAAGGATATATTTTGTTCTGGGGTGAAATTAAAATGCCAAAATAGCAATACCCCGAATCTGGTGTTCCAGCAGTTGCAGGCCTAGTTTAAATCTGTCTGTAACAGGGTATATTTTGTTCTGGGGTGAAATTCAATTGCCAAAATAGCAATATCCTGAATCTGGTGTCCCAGCAGTGGCTGGCAAAGTATGATAGTGTCCGGCAAAGGATATATTTTGTTCTGGGGTGAAATTCAATTGCCAAAATAGCAATACCTTAAATCTGGTGTTCCAGCAGTTGCAGGCCTAGTTTAAATTTGTCCTAAACTGGGTATATTTTGTTCTGGGGTGAAATTCAATTGCCAAAATAGCAATACCATAAATCAGTGGTTTCAGCTGCGGCTGGCCAAGTTTCATAGTGACCTGCAAAGGATATATTTTGTTCTGGAGTGAAATTCAATTGCCAAAATAGCAATACACTGAAGCTGGTGTCCTAGCAGTGGCTGGCAAAGTATAATAGTGTCTGGCAAAGGTTATATTTTGTTCTGGGGTGAAATTCAATTGCCAAAATAGCAATACCCTGAATCTGGTGTCCCAGCTGTGGCTGGCAAAGTATAATAGTGTTCGGCAAAGGATATATTTTGTTCTGGGGTGAAATTCAATTGCCAAAATAGCAATACCCCGAATCTGGTGTTCCAGCAGTTGGAGGCCTAGTTTAAATCTGTCTGTAACAGGGTATATTTTGTTCTGGGGTGAAATTCAATTGCTAAAATAACAATACCATAAATCAGTTGTTTCAGCTGTGGCTGGCCAAGTTTCATAGTTTTCTACAAAGGATATATTTTGTTCTGGGGTGAAATTCAAATGCGAAAATAGCAATAACCTGAATCTGGTGTCCCAGCAGTGGCTGGCAAAGTATAATAGTGTCTGGCAAAGGCTATATTTTGTTCTGGGGTGAAATTTAATAGCCAGAATAGCAATACCCTGAATCTGGTGTTCCAGCAGTTGCAGGTCTAGTTTAAATCTGTCCGTAACAGGGTATATTTTGTTCTGGGGTGAAATTCAGTTGCCAAAATTGCAATACCATAAATCAGTGGTTTCAGCTGTGGCTGGTCCAATTTTATAGTTTCCTACAAAGGATATATTTTGTTCTGGGGTGAATTTCAATTGCGAAAATAGCAATACCCTGAATCTGGTGTTCCAGCAGTTGCAGGCCTAGTTTAAATCTGTCCGTAACAGGGTATATTTTGATCTGGGGTGAAATTTAATTGCCAAAATAGTAATACCCTGAATCTGGTGTTAAAGCAGTTGCATGCCTAGTTTAAATATGTCTGTAACAGGGTATATTTTGTTCTGGTGTGAAATTCAATTGACAAAATAACAATACCCTGAATCTGATGTTCCAGCAGTGGCTGGAAAAGTATAATAGTGTTCGGCAAAGGATATATTTTGTTCTGGGGTGAAATTCAATTGCCAAAATAGCAATACCCTGAATCTGGTGTTCTAGCAGTTGCAGGCCTAGTTTAAATCTGTCCGTAACAGGGTATATTTTGTTCTGGGGTGAAATTCAATTGCCAAAATAACAATACCCTAAATTTGGTGTCCCAGCAGTGGCTGGCAAAGTATGATAGTGTCCGGCAAAGGATATATTTTTTTCTGGTGTGAAATTCAATTGCCAAAATAGCAATACCATAAATCAGTGGTTTCAGCTGTGGCTGGCCAAGTTTCATAGTGTCCTGCAAAGGATATATTTTGTTCTGGGGTTAAATTCAATTGCAAAAATAGCAATACTCTGAATCTGGTGTTCCAGAAGTTGCAGGCCTAGTTTAATTCTGTCCGTAACAGGGTATAATTTTTTCTGGTGTGAAATTCAATTGCCAAAATAGCAATACCCTGAATCTGGTGTTAAAGCAGTTGCATGCCTAGTTTACATCTGTCTGTAACAGGGTATATTTTGTTCTGGGGTGAAATTTAATTGTCAAAATAACAATACCCTGAATCTGGTGTCCCAGCAGTGGCTGGCAAAGTATAATAATGTCCAGCAAAGGATTTATTGGTGGTTTCAGCTGTGGCTGGCCAAGTGTTAATTTGTCCGTAAAAGGGTATATTACACTCAAGGTGTATATACAAGTGCTGAGAGGGTCATCCTCCCATTGTATTTCTGTCCGTTTAAGGGTATATTATACAAGGTGTTAAAATACTATTGCTGAAGGCATAATCCTACATATTTTTCACACACTACTGTGCATCTCCAAATGTAAATCTGTCCATAAAAGGATAACTTTCATCCAGGGCCTAAATACTAGCCCTACAATAGATATTCCCCAAAGTCAGTGGTTACTGCTGTGCCTGGATTAGTGTAATACGGTACATAAATAAATAGGCAGATAGTGTTAGGTGCCTGTAAAAAAAAGGCCTGAATTTAAAATCAATACATTGGGCCAAATATTTTTTTTCTTATTGTGGTGCTTGGTGAATGGTAACAATTAGGAAAACATCTAGTAAGGGACGCGGATGCAGTCGTGGTGTTAATGGACCCTCTGGTGCTGGGAGAGGACGTGGCCATTCTGCCACAGCCACACGTCCTAGTGAACCAACTACCTCAGGTTCCAGTACCCGCCAGAATTTACAGCGATATTTGGTGGGGCGCAATGCAGTTCTAAGGATGGTAAGGCCTGAGCAGGTACAGGCACTAGTCAATTGGGTGGCCGACAGTGGATCCAGCACGTTCACAACATTATCTCCCACCCAGTCTTCTGCAGAAAGCGCACAGGTGGCGCCTGAAAACCGAGCCCATCAGTCTGTCACATCACCCCAATGCATATCAGGGAAACTGTCTGAGCCTCAAGTTATGTAGCAGTCTCTTATGTTGTTTGACGACTTTGCTGGCAGTGTTGCCCAAGGGAATCCACTTAGCCCTTCTCCAGTGGTGGAAGACATAGAATGCATTGATGCACAACCACTGATGTTTCCTGATGATGAGGACATGGGAATACCACCTCATCGAAGTCCGCACGTCTCTGATGATGACGAAACACAGGTGCCAACTTCTGCGTCTTTTTGCAGTGTGCAGACCAAACAGGAGATCAGGGGGGAAGACTGTGTGGAAGACGATGCAGGGGACGATGAGGTCCTAGACCCCACATGGATTGAAGGTCGTGCAACTGACTTTCATAGTTCAGAGGAAGAGGCAGTGGTGAGACCGGGCCAACAGCGTAGCAAAAGAGGGAGCAGTGGGCAAAAGCAGAACAGCCACCGCCAAGAGAGTTTGCCTGCTACTGGCCACCGCCACCAGGGACCGAGCACCCCAAAGGCAGCTTCAAGGAGTTCCCTGGCATGACACTTCTTCAAACAATGTGCTGACGACAAGACCCGAGTGGTTTGCACGCTGTGCCATCAGAGCCTGAAGCGAGGCATTAACGTTCTGAACCTTAGCACAACCTGCATGACCAGGCATCTACATGCAAAGCATGAACTGCAGTGGAATAAACACCTTAAAAGCAAGGAACTCACTCAGGCCTCCCCCTTCTGCTGCTGCCTCGGCCTCTTCCTCCGCCTTGGGAAGAATGTTGGCACCTGCCGCCCACCAAACAGAGGATGTGCCACCGACACCACCACCTGCGTCACCAAGCATCTCCACCATGTCACACGGAAGCGTTCAGCTCTCCATCTCACAAACCTTGGAGAGAAAGCGTAAATTTCCTCCTAGCCACCCTCGATCCCTGGGCCTGAATGCCAGCATTTCTAAACTCCTGGCCTTTGAAATGCTGTCATTTAGACTGGTGGACACAGACAGCTTCAAACAGCTGATGACCATGGTTGTCCCACAGTATGTTGTTTCCAGCCGCCACTACTTCTCCAAGACAGCCGTGCAATCCCTGCACAACCAAGTATCCGATAAAATCAAGTGTGCACTGCGCGACGCCATCTGTGGCAAGGTCCACCTAACCACAGATACGTGGACCAGTAAGCACGGCCAGGGATGCTATATTTCCCTAACTGCATACTGGGTAAATGTAGTGGCGGCTGGGCCCCAGGCGGAGAGTTCCTTGGCGCAAGTTCTTCCACCGCCAAGGATCGCAGGGCATCATTCTTCGCCTCCTGTAGCCTCCTCCTCCTACTCGGCTTCCTCCTCCTCTTCATCCAGTCAGCCACACACCTTCACCACCAACTTCAGTACAGCCCGGGGTAAACGTCAGCAGGCCATTCTGAAACTCATATGTTTGGGGGACAGGCCACACACCGCGCAGGAGTTGTGGCGGGGTATTGAATAACAGACAGACGTGTGGTTTCTGTCGGTGGGCCTCAAGCCTGGCCTGGTGGTGTGCGATAATGGGCAAAATCTCGTCGCAGCTCTGGGACTAGTCGGTTTGACGCACATCCCATGTGTTGAATTTGGTGGTGCAGAAGTTCATTCACAACTACACCGACATGTCAGAGCTGCTGCATAAAGTGCGGGCCGTCTGTGCTCGCTTCCGGCGTTCAAATCCTGCCGCTGCTCGCCTGTCTGTGCTACAGCGTAACTTCGGCCTTCCCGCTCACCGCCTCATATGCGACGTGCCCACCAGGTGGAACTCCACCTTGCACATGCTGGAGAGTGTGCGAGCAGCATCAGGCCATAGTGGAGTTTCAGCTGCAGCACGCACGCGTCAGTCACACTGCGGAACAGCACTACTTCACCACCAATGATTGGGCTTCCATTCGAGACCTGTGTGCCCTGTTGCGCTGTTTCGAGTACTCCACCAACATGGCCAGTGGTGATGACACCGTTATCAGCGTTACAATACCCCTTCTATGTCTCCTTGAGAAAACGTTTAGGGCGATGATGGAAGAGGAGGTGGCCCAGGAGGAGGAGGAGAAGGAGGATGAGGGGTCATTTTTAGCACTTTCAGGCCAGTCTCTTAAAAGTGGCTCAGAAGGAGATTTTTTGCAACAGCAGAGGCCAGGTACAAATGTGGCCAGCCAGGGCCCACTACTGGAGGACGGGGAGGATGAGGAGGAGGTGGAGGAGGATGAGAATGAAGCAGGTTCACAGCAGGGTTGCACCTGAGACAGCTCTGGCCCATCACTGGTGCTGGGCTGGGGGGATACGGAGGACGATGACGATGCGCCTCCCACAGAGGACAGCTTGTCCTTACCTCTGGGCAGCCTGGCACACATGAGCAACTACATGCTGCAGTGCCTGCGCAACGACAGCAGAGTTGCCCACATTTTAACATGTGCGGACTACTGGGTTGCCACCCTGCTGGATCCCCGGTACAAAGACAATGTGCCCACCTTACTATCTGCACTGGAGCGTGATAGGAAGATCCGCGAGTACAAGTGCAAGCTGGTAGACGCGCTCCTGAGAGCATTCCCAAATGTCTCAGGGGAACCGGTGGAAGCCCAAGGCGAAGGCAGAGGAGGAGCGAGAGGTTGCCAACGCAGCTGTGTCACGGCCAGCTCCTCTGAGGGCAGGGTTAGCATGGCAGAAATGTGGAAAAGTTTTGTCTCCACGCCACAGCTAACTGCACCACCACCTAATACGGAACGTGTTAGCAGTAGGCCGCATTTCGCTAACATGGTTGAACAGTACGTCTGCACACCCCTCCACGTACTGACTGATGGTTCGGCCCCATTCAACTTCTGGGTCTCCAAATTGTCCACGTGGCCAGAGTTAGCATTTTATGCATTGGAAGTGCTGGCCTGCCCGGCGTCCAGCGTTTTGTCCGAATGTTTATTCAGCACGGCAGGGGGCGTCATTACTGACAAACACAGCCGCCTGTCCACAGCCAACGTGGACCAGCTGACATTCATGTAAATGAACCAGGCATGGATCCCACAGGACCTGTCCCTCCCTTGTGCAGAATAGACATTTATAACTGCCTCCCCCTCAACCATGTATTCTTGTACACCGGGCCACATCTTTATTGAATCCTCATTTTTTTTAACTTTATCATGATCTTGCGATGCAATCCAAAGTTGAATGAACCTCTCCTCAATCTGGGCGCTGGGGCCTAAATAACTGAAAGTGGCCTGTTACAATGGTTAGTGACATGAAGCCTGAACCTCTGCCATGCGACCTCTCTCCTCTGTCTGGGTGCTGGGGCCTAAATAACTGAAAGTGGCCTTCTCCAGTGGTGGGTGATATGATGCATGATTCTCTGCTGTGAGACCTCTCTCCTCTGTCTGGGTGCTGGGGCCTAAATAACTGAAAGTGGCCTTCTCCAGTGGTGGGTGATATGACGCATGATTCCTTGCTGTGGGACCTCTCTCCCCTGTCTGGGTGCTGGGGCCTAAATAACTGAAAGTGGACTTCTCCAGTGGTGGGTGATATGACGCATGATTCCATGCTGTGGGACCTCTCTCCTCTGTCTGGGTGATGGGGCCTAAATAACTGAAAGTGGTCTTCTCCAGTGGTGGGTGATATGACGCATGATTCCTTGCTGTGGGACCTATCTCCTCTGTCTTGGTGATGGGGCCTAAATAACTGAAAGTAGCCTTCTCCAGTGGTGGGTGATATGATGCATGATTCTCTGCTGTGAGACCTCTCTCCTCTGTCTGGGCGCTGGGGCCTAAATAACTGAAAGTGGCCTTCTCCAGTGGTGGGTGATATGACGCATAATTCCTTGCTGTGGGACCTCTCTCCTCTGGGTGATGGGGCCTAAATAACTGAAAGTGGCCTTCTCCAGTGGTGGGTGATATGACGCATAATTCTCTTCTGAGGGACCTCTCTCCTCTGTCTGGGTGCTGGGGCCTAAATAATTGAAAGTGGCCTTCTCCAGTGGTGGGTGATATGACGCATGATTCCTTGCTGTGGGACCTCTCTCCTCTGTCTGGGTGCAAGGGCCTAAATAACTGAAAGTGGCCTTCTCCAGTGGTGGGTGATATGACGCATGATTCCTTGCTGTGGGACCTCTCTCCTCTGTCTGGGTGCTGGGGCCTAAATAACTAAAAGTGGCCTTCTTCAGTGCTGGGTGATATGACGCATGATTCCTTGCTGTGGGACCTCTCTCCTCTGTCTTGGTGCTGGGGTCTAAATAACTGAAAGTGGCCTTCTCCAGTGGTGGGTGATATGACACATGATTCTCTGCAATGGGACCTCTCTCCAATTGATATTGGTTAATTTTTATTTATTTTATTATATTTTAATTCATTTCCCTATCCACATTTGTTTGCAAGGCATTTACCTACATGTTGCTGCCTTTTGCAGCCCTCTACACCTTTCCTGGACTATTTTACAGCCTTTTTAGTGCCCAAAAGTTCGGGTCCCCATTGACTTCAATGGGGTTCGGGTTCGGGATAAAGTTTGGGTCGATTTCGGATCCCGAACCCGAACATGTTCGGGAAGTTCGGCCAAACTTCTCAAACCCGAACATCCAAGTGTTCGCTCAACTCTAAGTATGACAGCAAATAAGTCTCCAGGGGAGGTACACCGGGCCACATCTTTATTGAATCCTCATTTTTTTTAACTTCATCATGATCTTGCGATGCAATCCAAAGTTGAATGAACCTCTCCTCAATCTGGGCGCTGGGGTCTAAATAACTGAAAGTGGCCTGTTACAATGGTTAGTGACATGAAGCCTGAACCTCTGCCATGCGACCTCTCTCCTCTGTCTGGGTGCTGGGGCCTAACTAACTGAAAGTGGCCTTCTCCAGTGGTGGGTGATATGATGCATGATTCTCTGCTGTGAGACCTCTCTCCTCTGTCTGGGTGCTGGGGCCTAAATAACTGAAAGTGGTCTTCTCCAGTGGTGGGTGATATGATGCATGATTCTCTGCTGTGAGACCTCTCTCCTCTGTCTGGGTGCTGGGGCCTAAATAACTGAAAGTGGCCTTCTCCAGTGGTGGGTGATATGACGCATGATTCCTTGCTGTGGGACCTCTCTCCCCTGTCTGGGTGCTGGGGCCTAAATAACTGAAAGTGGACTTCTCCAGTGGTGGGTGATATGACGCATGATTCCATGCTGTGGGACCTCTCTCCTCTGTCTGGGTGATGGGCCCTAAATAACTGAAAGTGGCCTTCTCCAGTGGTGGGTGGTATGACGCATGATTCCTTGCTGTGGGACCTCTCTCCTCTGTCTGGGTGCTGGGGCCTAAATAACTGAAAGTGGCCTTCTTCAGTGCTGGGTGATATGACGCATGATTCCTTGCTGTGGGACCTCTCTCCTCTGTCTTGGTGCTGGGGTCTAAATAACTGAAAGGGGCCTTCTCCAGTGGTGGGTGATATGACACATGATTCTCTGCAATGGGACCTCTCTCCAATTGATATTGGTTAATTTTTATTTATTTTATTATATTTTAATTCATTTTGCCCAAAAGTTCGGGTCCCCTTTGACTTCAATGGGGTTCGGGTTCGGGATAAAGTTTGGGTCGAGTTCGGATCCCGAACCCTAACTTGTTCGGGAAGTTCGGCCAAACTTCTCAAACCCGAACATCCAAGTGTTCGCTCAACTCTAAGTATGACAGCAAATAAGTCTCCAGGGGAGGATAGTCTTTCGGTTGAATTCTATAGAAAGATGTGGGACGTGGTAGGAACTGATGTGGTAGCATTGTATAAGTTTATGTGGATGAATGGAAAAATGTCTGATAGTATGTGGTCGGGGGTGACTACCTTGATTCTGGAATTGTAAGTTTGCGAGAGAGTTGATTAGAAGAAAGGGACCATTATGTAAAGAAATAACAGTTTGTTGTCCTTTGAATTATTTATGTTTGGTTTAGGTATGAGAGATGGGGAGAAGGAGAGAGTGTTGTGGTTGTTGTTGGCTTGTATAAAAGAACTATGTTGGGATGTAAGAAATGAATATGTGTTTAAAATGAAAGAATTAACAGTTAGAGATAGTGTATGAATGTATTTTGTATGTGTGGTATCTGTGGGATAAAAAAGGAAAGGGGAGGTTGATGTAGAAGGGATATGGAAAGTGAGGGAGTGGATTAATGTAGTAGATTGTTACTCTTAATCTGTATCTCTTGTATTTTTTTGTAAGTATGTTGGAAAGTAAGGAAAATAAATTGTTCCCATTTTATGATGGGTGGGAGAAGTATAATCGGAAGTTTAATGATCATATAGTATCCCCATCTGAGGGAGAAGAAAAGAAAAAAAAAAGCTAGTTTTGAATGTCTTACAGTACACAAAACTGCCATTGTAAATACCTGTCTCATGGATAGGATGTTGGCTTGCACATACCCAGCTTTTGGTATTTATTATATGTTATAGATAATGAAATTGCTTGCATGCGCATATTATATTACCAATTTTCACAATTGTGAATATTCGGCCAAAAGTTTGCTAAATATTGCAGCTCCCTCCTCATGCGCCGCCTGCCCCGCTCACTTTATGAATAAACAGGCAGGCGGCGCATGAGGAGGGAGCTGCGGCAGGCGGGACAGGTGGTGCATGACCAAGGGAGCTGCAGTCTGCGCCGTGTACAGTACTATGATGTATGTATTTGCGATTATGCGATTATAGTAGTAGTTAGGTAAGCATGATTGGCAATATAGTATTTAACAGTTGCGGCGGGGCCCGGTGTTTTAGAGTAGAAGCACTGCACCGGAGCACTGCATGAGTTTCCCCGCCTCCTCCCTCCACACTTCTATCGGGGAATCTGCGGAGGACACTTTGGGGGATCTGTGGATGACACTTATGTCATGCACAGATCCCCATAAGTGTCCTCCACAGATCCCCCAAAGTGTCCTCCACAGATCCCCCAAAGTGTCCTCTTCAGATCCCCCAAATTGTCCTCCACACATCCCCCAAAGTGTCAGCCACAGATCCCCCAAAGTGTCCGCCACAGATCCCCCAAAGTGTCCACCACAGATCCCCCAAAGTGTCAGCCACAGATCCCCCAAAGTGTCAGCCATAGATCCCCCAAAGTGTCAGCCACAGATCCCCCAAAGTGTCAGCCACAGATCCCCCAAAGTGTCAGCCACAGATCCCCATCAGTGTCAGCCACAGATCCCCATCAGTGTCAGCCACAGATCTCCCATAACAGTGCGTCATCCACAGATCGCCTCCATAACAGTGCGTCATCCACAGATCCCCCCATAACAGTGCGTCATCCACAGATCCCCCCATAACAGTGTGTCCTCCACAGATCCCCCATAAAAGTGTCATCCACAGACCACCATTAGTTCAAAACCCACCAAAAGCACACCTTTTGGTTAAAACATTTTTTTTTCTTATTTTCCTCCTCAAAAACCTAGGTGTGTCTTATCAGGTGCGTCTTATAAAGCGAAAAATACGGTAAACATAACATAAATATAAGTATCACTGCATCCAAAAATATTTGAACTATTAAAATATATTTCATGTATGGTAAATGCTGTAACAGAAAAATAAATGAAAACACGTGATTCGTCATTATTAAGTCACCTTTTCCACTAAAAAATTGAATAACAGTGATCAAAAAATTGTATGTAGCTAAAAATCATACAAAAAAAAACTACTGTTTATACAGTAATAAAACAAAATAAAAACTATACAAATTTGGTATCACCATAATTGTATTCACCTGCAGAATAAAGACTACATGTCATTTTTAGAACAAAGTGATTGTCATAATATAAAATCCCCAAAAACCTTTTACCCCACAAATAATTATTTTCCCATTTTACAATACAAGAAATTGTAAATTAAAAGGTGACATTAAAATATGCATCTTGTCCTGCAAAAAAAGACCCCCATATGGCTATGTAAATGGAAAATTTTATAAAGCTATGGCTATTGGAATGTGGGGAGGAAAGATCAAAAAAGCAAATATTAAAATAGGCCTGTGCTTTCAGAGGTTAAGACAATGAGGGCATTTCTCTAGGATATGCCCCTATTAATACAATAATACAATACAATACAGCGGCGTCCCGCTGAATCAGATGCGCATATAAATGAATGAATGAACAGTGTCCGCGATTGCAAAGAGACTGACCACTGTGTGTGGTATCCACCAGGCCGGTCTTACCAGGATTGGGGTTGTAAGCCCTCGACGCGGTGCTTCTGTAGATTGTAGCTGCGTTCCGGTATCAAGGGCGGCCCCCCCACACCTCGCTCGGCGGTGCACATGTAGAGTACGGGGAGTAGTTGTTTCCTCCGTGTGCTGCCATTTGTCGCGCGGGTTCGGGAGTTCTTCTGGCAGAGCCCCGCTCCTGGATGCCAGTCCAATGATGGTGATCAACTCACACAGTGGTGAGTCTCTTTGCGGTCGCAGACACTGTTCATTCATTCATTTATATGCACATCTGATTCAGCGGGATACCGCTGTATTGTAGCTGGGAGCGGGATGCCGCTCATAACAGCAGACAGTTGGGACTTCATGCTGAAGGCTGAAACACTGAAGGATTTATTCTTACTGGCATATATTTATCAGTGTGTGGCAGAGGAGGGTACATATATACTGGCCTATTATACCTTATATGGACAACTGGATTTAGGACACTGTTTGATGAACTAATATACCTGGGACACAGAGTGGCCCATTATGCCTTCTTTTTAACGTCCTTTTAATGGCATTTTAGAGGCATTTACTGATGGATATGGAACTTTAAGACCACTGAATTATTTTTGATGACATCCCTATTTTAATAATTGTTCAATAAAAATGTAAAGGTATATTCTTGTTTATTTATTTATCTCTACGGTACCTTTATTAGAGAGTGCCCTACCAATTATCTAATACTAGTTTTTTTTCTTATAGATTTGGTAAATCTATCGGCAGTAGAGTTGAGCGAACTTCTGTTTTAAGTTCGGCGTCCAAAGTTTGGGTTCGGGTTATCCAAGCATCCCGTTATGGATTCCGCTACCACGGACCATAACGGCATTTGGAATCCGGGGTGAAGGACCTGGGTGATGTCACCGTCATGTGATCAGTGCAGGGGGTGTGGCTCAGTACTGGATAAGAGGTCGTAGGCTACCACCTCTTATCTAATCCAGTACTGAGCCACTCCCCCTGCACTGATCACATGACGGTGACATTACCCCAGGTCCTCCATGTTGTCCAAGGTTCGGGTTCATTGAAGAATCCCCTTATGGATTCCAAATGCCGTTATGGTCCATGGTATTATTTCAAATTTCTAAACTTTTATGAGCCTCTCCTGATTTTTGCTTCCAAAACTGCATCAGGAAAATTTGCCATGTGGCCATACCCTTACACATCAGTAAAACCAGCCTTAGGCCTCTTTCACACAGTATTTGGTAAGTATTTTGCCTCAGTGTATAGTCAGTATTTGTAGTCTAAAACCAGGAGTGGAACCTAGAGAGAAAGTGTTTAATAGAAATATTTGTGCCTCTTCTGTGTTTTGGACCCACTCCTGATTTTGGCTTACAAATACTAATGCAAAAATACTGACGAAATACTGACCGTGTGAAAGAGGCTTTAGAGAACATCCACACATTACATCAATTTTCCACTAGTTTTTAAACCTTTTGTCTACAATTGTAGCAAATATAGATGGGTCTTTTAAGTTCTTAGGGGGTCATTTACTAAGCTGAAATACGACTAAATTAGGCATATTTCAGGTCAGATCGTGGTGCAACGGTTAGTTTCTCACTATCTGTGATTTTGCCTGCTGGCGCCAGTTCTAAAATTGTGGGCGTGGCATGGGCAGGGAATGGGACTGGCTGTCTCATTCATTATTTTCTATACCTGTTTTAGGCATAGAAAATGGTCCAAATGTAAGACAGTTTGGAAGCTCTCTTACATTTAGAACTGGCCCTGGATGCACAGAAGTTATGGAGAGACCTGTACCTCTAAAACGCAGGTCCTAATAAATGTGCCCCTTAGTACAAAAAAAAAACATGAATGAGTCATTTGGAGAGAACTGGGGAAATTCTGGCTTTTTAGACATAGGTGGTCATTTCTTGTAGAAATGTCTTCTGAGGTAAAAACATCACACATTTTGTCACATGTGCATGTTTGTGACAAAATTTGAAACTTTTTAATTTGTTCTGACACCATTGCCACTTTTCGAAAAAGCAGCTGTGATGTGTGAAGGAGGAAGTGGGCTTCAAATGGGACCTTTTTGGCCAGACTCATTTAACATGGGAGTCAGAAAATTGGTGCACATAGTACCAGGAATCTACTCCAGCTCCTGGATGGGTTCAATTTCCCTTCTGGCACACCAACAGCAGAAGATGCAACAAACAGACTAATTTTAAATAAATTAGTCTGAACGTGGCATGTGAAATACCAGTCTACAGTAAATGACCCCCAAAGCCCATATACTTTTTTCAGTGTATCTGTTCTGGTATGGCATATTAATACAACCCCAGTTTTTAAGAAGAGTGGTCTGTAGAAAATATGACTCATTTTTCATTCATGACCATTTATACATATTTTTTTTATTCTACGTGTTCCTCAATTATGGTCTCAATTATTTTATATATGTTTTTATATACAAAACATTAAGTAATAGAAATATTTAGTAACTTTTGACTTAAAAAAAACTGTGTGAGGTTAAACGCAAGTGAAGCTTGAAAACAAGATCCAGATTTCTGTCAGGCTGTATCTAGTTTGAACATTGAACCACATAATATATTCTCACAGTAGACTGCACAGAATACTGTGATATACATTTGTATGGAATAACAACTTACAGATTGTGAAATGCATGAGGCATTATTCAATTTCATGTCATAGTCTTGATATATTTTGCAGTTTCATGTTACTGGTGTATAAATATATTCCTGACAGTATATGTCTTATTGATTTTTTCTTAATCATACTATTGCCACTGAAAAAACACTTATAAGTTATTTTACCCCATGAGCAAATAGAATATGTAACTGGAAGAAATTAGGAAAATTAGGAAAAATAGGTTAATAGAACATTGGGGCAATTTACTAAGACCAATGTTTTATACACCAGTCTTCATATAAAGCCAGCTGGCATAAGATGTTCCAAAAGTATTAAGAAGCATTATCCTCCTGATAAGTTTGTAGCATCACAGGAGATCTATGTACCTGAAGCTGAAATGTACAGCAGCTAGAAGCTTCTGTAGAGTTCAGGTTAAAGCCCCACTAGAGATAAGTAAATCATTCGTACAGAATCAGGATTCAACCTGAATGTTTAAAAAAAATTTGAGAGTCATTTATTAAGACCGGCTTGAAGAGGCTCCGGCCTGTCCATAACTTTGGTGTGTACAGCACCGCTTCTGACTATAAGGCTGGAAACACACCTAAGCGTTTTTGGAGCGGGCGTTTTTTTGAGCGTTTTTTCGCGCGTTTTCATGGGCGTTTTTGCATTTAAGGAACGCGCGTTTTTGAGGCGTTTTTTGGATTGACAGGTTCCAGATCCACTAAAAATGTAGGCCCACCTATATGAAAGTTGCAGACTGTTAGCCAAATTGGGCCTTTTTATGCTGGGTCAAATGAGAAAAACGCGCGTTCGTATGCGCGTTTTTTAAACAGAAAACGCGCATATTTTGATCTTGGAGCGTTCCCATGCATTCCAATGGGTGGAAACGCTTGAAAAAACGCCCCAAAGAAGCTCAAGCACTAGCGTTTGTGTCAGGCGTTTTTCAGCGCGTTTAAACGCGCTGTAAAACGCCCAAATGTGTACCATGCTCATAGGGATACATGGCATTTCACATGTTGTGCGTTTTACAGCGCGTTTGAACGTGCTGTAAAACGCTTAGGTGTGTACCTAGGGTAAGCCAACTTTCTAGCTGGCTTACAATTAGACCATTTTCTATGACTAAACAGGCTGAATTGAGAATGAGATGGGCCTGCCGGCCTGTTTCCTCCTGCCCCCCCTCCCAATCACACACAAGCCACACCCACCTTTTTAGACCTGGCGTGAGCAGGGAAAATTCGCAGATTATGGCGCAACTAATTTCTTAGCTGCAATCTGCTCCTGAAATAGAATTTTGAGGTGATTCAATTCAGGAATATTTGGCGAGAGAGAGAGACCAAAATGTCATCCACAACTTTTCAGGGCAAATGAAGCACTTTTGATTCAGATAGAATTGATCTGGGTCCAAATCAAATCTGACTTTCGATTTGGTTAAATCGGACCCAAACCAAATATACAGAAATTCACTCATATCTAGGGTCCACCTCTCCTTCCAATATCCTTCTTATGTGCTATAAAAGTAATGAGTCTAGCATACAAGGGGGAACTGTCACAATTTTAATTTTATTTTATATTTTTTTGCAAAATGGTCCTTGAGCAAAAAGTTGCAACTTCAGAAAACTGTAAATGGGAGAAACATACATAAAACCCTGACTTATAAGCAATAGTCCTTCTATTTCCTTGGGAGTAGGAGGAAACCAAGTGCACTCATTTAGATCTTGGTTGGCCCCCACATGTAGCTGACCCACACATGCTTACTAGTGTTGAGCGAACAGTTCGAGCATCGTTCGGGTTCGTACCGAATTTTGGGGTGTCCGGGACCCGGACCCGAACCCGGACATTTTCAAAAAAGTTCGGGTTCGGGTTCGTCGTTCGGCATGTATTTTGGCGCATTTTGAAAGGCTGCAAAGCAGCCAATCAACATGCATCATACTACTTGCCCTAAGATGCCATCGCAGCCATGCCTACTATTGGCAAGGCTGTGATTGGCCAAGTGCAGCATGTGACTCAGCCTCTTTATAAGCTTGTGCGCACGTCGGGACGTGCTCACTCCCGATGTGAATAGAACAGGGATAGACGCAGCTGATGCTAGGGCGAGAATAGGCAGGGATAATTGAATAACTGGAAGCAAATTTCTCTCCTCCACCTGTGATTCATCTGAACAACTGCAGCTGAGCTGCTTTTTTGATAGGGATTGGCTATTTTTAGAGTGGCCAGAGTGATTTTTCCATCCACATGTACCTGGGCTGACCGCCGCCGCCATTTTGCGACTTGTAGTGCTGCAGCAGAAGCTGCCACAGTGTGCATTCCAAAGCTCCAAACAAGTCAGACATCTACACCTGGGATTCAGACCAATAGCGATTTAGCAGCACAGTCCAAGGCTATTTTTTTAAAGGTTGTGCAGACCATTTTGTGGCACATGTTACTGGGCTGATAGGCGGCGGCCATCTTGGGACTAGTGCTGCAGCACAATCTCTCCCAACGTCCATTAATCACTTGTAATAGTGGTCTGTGCCATAGAAATCCTACATCAGGGACTTGGGTGTGCTTGTGTCACCCCTACTAATACCAGTCCACCTGTAATCCATACAGTGAAAAGCCATAAAGTATTCCAGTGAGGGAATTTTTTTTTATTTAAAAAGGCCAAGTTAGTTTATCTGGCGTTCAATATACTAGATACAGTTAGGCCTATGCTTTCATACATCTGGAATTAGCAAATTAATGTGCTGGGGTTGGGAAAACATATATGTACCCATACTAGAATCTGTCAAAGAAAGCGGTACTCACATATAACAAGTCATTCCATCTGTAATCCATACAGTCAAAAGACTGAAAGTATTCCAGTGAGGGAATTTTTTTATTTAAAAAGGCCAAGTTAGTTTATCTGGCGCTCAATATACTAGATACAGTTAGGCCTGCGTTTCATACATCTGGAATTAGCAAACTAATGTGCTGGGGTTGGGAAAACATATATGTACCCATACTAGAATCTGTCAAAGAAAGCGGTACTCACATATAACAGTCATTCCATCTGTAATCCATACAGTCAAAAGACTGAAAGTATTCCAGTGAGGGAATTTTTTTATTTAAAAAGGCCAAGTTAGTTTATCTGGCGTTCAATATACTAGATACAGTTAGGCCTGCGTTTCATACATCTGGAATTAGCAAATTAATGTGCTGGGGTTGGGAAAACATATATGTACCCATACTAGAATCTGTCAAAGAAAGCGGTACTCACATATAACAGTCATTCCATCTGTAATCCATACAGTCAAAAGACTGAAAGTATTCCAGTGAGGGAATTTTTTTATTTAAAAAGGCCAAGTTAGTTTATCTGGCGCTCAATATACTAGATACAGTTAGGCTCATGCGTTTCATACATCTGGAATTAGCAAATTAATGTGCTGGGGTTGGGAAAACATATATGTACCCATACTAGAATCTGTCAAAGAAAGCGGTACTCACATATAACAGTCATTCCATCTGTAATCCATACAGTCAAAAGACTGAAAGTATTCCAGTGAGGGATTTTGCTTATAAAAATAATATATTTCATTGTGGTGCGAGTTGAATCGCAACAATGAAGAAAAATACTATTAAGGGACGAGGACGCGGTCGTGGTGGTGTCCGTGGAGCCTCTGTTGCTGGTAGAGGACGTGGCCGTTCGGCCCCAGGCGCACACAGTAGGGAACGAACTCCCTCAACTAGCCGGCAGAATGTACCGCAATATCTCGTGGGGCCCAATGCCGCTCTTAGGATGGTAAGGCCTGAGCAGGTACAGGCATTAATCGATTGGGTGGCCGACAGTGCTTCCAGCACGTTCACCACATGGTCTTCCACCCAGTCTTCTGCGGAAAGCGCACAGGTGGCACCTGAAAACCAAGCCCATCAGTCTGTCACATCACCCCCAAGCATATCAGGGAAACGGTCTGAGCCACAAGTTATGCAGCAGTCTCTTCTTCTGTTTGAAGACTCTGCTTCCAGGGTTTCCCAGGGGCGTCCACCTAGCCCTTCCCCAGTGGAGGAAGACATACCATGCACTGACGCACAACCACTTATGTCTCCAGATGAAGAGGACATGGGAATACCACCACAGCAGAGTCACCGACTCTCTGATGATGACGAAACACAGGTGCCCACTGCCGCGTCTTTGCAGTGTGCAGACTGAACAGGAGGAGGTCAGGGAGGGAGACTGGGTGGAAGACGATGCAGAGGACGATGAGGTCTTAGACCCCACATGGACTGAAGGTCGTGGCGATGACTTTCACAGTTCAGAGGAAGAGGTAGTGGTGAGACCGAGACAACAGCGAAGCCAAAGAGGGAGCAGGGGGCCAAAGCAGACGAGCCGCCGCCCCAGAGTTCGCCTGCTACTGGACATCGCCAACAGGGACCCAGCCCCACAAAGGCAGCTTCAAAGAGTTCCCTGGCATGGCACTTCTTTAAACAATGTCCTACCGACAAGACCCGAGTGACTTGCACGCTCTGCCATCAGAGCCTGAGGCGAGGCATTAACGTTCTGAACCTCAGCACAACCTGCATGACCAGGCATCTACATGCAAAGCATGAACTGCAGTGGGGTACACACCTTAAAAACCAGGCACTCGCTGAGGCTCCCCCTGCTCCCTCTACCGCTGCTGCCTCGGCTTCCGCCTCGAGAGGAATGTTGCCACCTGCCGAGCAGCAAACAGAGGATGTGCCACCGACACCACCACCACCGCCACCGTCAACTAGCGTCTCCACTATATCACACAGCAGCGTTCAGCTCTCAATATCTCAAACCTTAGAGAGGAAGCGCAAATTCCCCGAGTCACCCTCGAGCCCTTGGCCTGAACGCCAGCATTTCTAAACTGCTGGCCTTTGAAATGCTGTCATTCCGGCTGGTGGACACAGACAGCTTCAAACAGCTGATGGCCATGGCTGTCCCGCAGTATGTGGTTCCCAGCCGCCACTACTTCTCCAAGACAGCCGTGCCTTCCCTGCACATGCAAGTGTCCGATAAAATCAAGTGTGCACTGCGCAACGCCATTTGTGGCAAGGTCCACCTAACCACAGATACGTGGACCAGTAAGCACGGCCAGGGACGCTATATCTCACTAACTGCACACTGGATGAATGTAGTGGCGGCTGGGCCCCGGCGGACAGTTCCTTGGCGCACGTCCTTCCGCCCCTAGGATCGCAGGGCATCATTCTCTGCCTCCTGTAGCCTCCTCCTCCTACTCGGCTTCCTCCTCCACTGCTTCCACCAGCTCATCCGGTCAGCCACACACCTTCACCACCAACTTCAGCACAGCCCGGGTAAACGTCAGCAGGCCATTCTGAAACTCATATGTTTGGGGGACAGGCCCCACAGCGCAAAGGAGTTGTGGCGGGTATTGAACAACAGACCGACGAGTGGTTTCTGCCGGTGGGCCTCAAGCCAGGCCTGGTGGTATGCGATAATGGGCGAAATCTCGTGGCAGCTCTGGGACTAGCCGGTTTGACGCACATCCCTTGCCTGGCGCATGTGCTGAACTTGGTGGTGCAGAGGTTCATTCACCACTACCCCAACATGTCAGAGCTGCTGCATAAAGTGCGGGCCGTCTGTGCGCGCTTCCGCCGCTCACATCCTGCCGCTGCTCGCCTGTCTGCGCTACAGCGGAACTTCGGCCTTCCCGCCACCGCCTCATGCGACGTGCCCACCCGTGGAACTCCACCTGCACATGCTGGAGAGACTGTGCGAGCAGCAGCAGGCCATAGTGGAGTTTCAGCTGCAGCACGCTCGCGTCAGTCGTACTGCCGAACAGCACCACTTCACCACCAATGATTGGGCCTCCATGCGAGACCTGTGTGCCCTGCTGCGCTGTTTCGAGTACTCCACCAACATGGCCAGTGGCGATGACACTGTTATCAGCGTTACAATACCACTTCTATGTCTCCTTGAGAAAACACTTAGGGCAATGATGTTAGAGGAGGTGGCCCAGGTGGAGGAGGAGGAGGAGGATGAGGGCTCAAGCTTCTAACACTTTCGGGCCAGTCTGTTCGAATTGGCTCAGAGGGAGGTTTGTTTAAGCAGCAGAGGACAGGTTCACAAGTCGCCAGCCAAGGCACTGTACTGGAGGACGAGGAGGATGAGGAGGAGGAGGTGGAGGGGGACGAGGATGACGCAAGTTCACAGCGGGTGGCAGCCCAGGCCCATCACTGGTGCGTGGCTGGGGGATACGGTGGACGATGACGATACGCCTCCCACAGAGGACAGCTTGTCCTTACCCATGGGTAGCCTGGCCCACATGAGCGAATATATGCTCCAATGCCTGCGCAACGACTAGCAGAGTTGCCCACGCTTTAACGTGTGCAGACTACTGGGTGGCCACCCTGCTGGATCCCCGGTATAAAGACAATGTGCCCACTTTAATTCCTGAACTGGAGCGCGACCGTAAGATGCGCGAGTACAAGCACACGCTGATAGAGGCGCTCTTGAGAGCATTCCCACATGTCACAGGGGAACAGGTGGAAGGTGAAGGCAGAGGAGTGGCAAGAGGTCGCCAACGCAGCTGTGTCACGGCCAGCTCATCTGAGGGCAGGGTTAGCATGGCAGAAATGTGGAAAAGTTTTGTCTCCACGCCACAGCTATCTGCACCGACACCTGATACGGAACGTGTTAGCAGGAGGCAGCATTTCACTAACATGGTTGAACAGTATGTCTGCACACCTCTCCACATCCTGACGGATGGTTCGGCCCCATTCAACTACTGGGTTTCGAAATTGTCCACGTGGCCAGAGTTAGCATGTTATGCCTTGAGGTGCTTTCCTGCCCGGCGGCCAGCGTTTATCTGAACGCGTATTCAGCACGGCAGGGGGCGCCATTACTGACAAGCGCAGCCGCCTGTCCACAGCCAACGTGGACAAGCTGACCTTCATAAAGATGAACCAGGCATGGATCCCACAGGACCTGTCCCTCCCTTGTGCAGAGTAGTCCTTATTAACTGCCTAAAACATGTCTTGTTGTGCTACGGGCCACTTCTTTATTTGATACAAATTTTATGAAACCCACAGTTGAATGAAACTCTTCTCTGTCTGGGCGCCGGCCTAACCAGATGAAAGTGGCCGGTTAAACTAACGGGTGACATGAAGCCATAACCTCTGCCATGCTACCTCTGTCTTCTGTCTGGGTGCTGAGGCCTAAGTCAAATAAAGCGGTCTTCTGCTGTGCTGGGGATATGAAGCTAATCTCTGACCTCTCTCCTCTGTCTGGGTCCAAAGGCCTAAATCACTGAAAGAGGCCTTCTCCTGTGGTGTGTGATATGATGCCAGAATATGTGCTGTGGGGCCTCTCTCCTCTTCCTGGGTGCAGGGGTCAAATAAACTAAATTGTGGCCTACTCCTGTGGTGGTTGATATGATGCCTGATTCTCTGATGTGGAACCTCTCTCCTCTGTTTGGGTGAAGGGTCAAAGTAACTAAATGGTGGCTTCTCCTGTGGTGGCTGATATGATGCCAGAATATGTGCTGTGGGGCCTCTCTCCTCTTCCTGGGTGCAGGGGTCAAAGTAACTCAATGGTGGCTTCTCCTGTGGTGGCTGATATGATGCCAGAATATGTGCTGTGGTGCCTCTCTCCTCTTCCTGGGTGCAGGGGTCAAAGTAACTAAATGGTGGCTTCTCCTGTGGTGGTTGATATGATGCCTGATTCTCTGCTGTGAAACCTCTCTCCTCCATCTGGGTGTAGGGGTCAAAGTCTTTCAAAGTCGCCTTCTCCTGTGCTGATTGATATAAAGCTGATGGTTGTGCCATCTGGACATGGTTGCCAGGGTCTGATTCAATGGGGCCTACTCCTGTGGTGGGTGATCTAAATGCCTGATTCTCTGCTGTGAAACCTCTCTCCTCCGTCTGGGTGTAGGGGTCAAAGTCTTTCAAAGTCGCCTTCTCCTGTGCTGATTGATATGAAGCTGATGGTTGTGCCATCTGACATGGTTGCCGGGTCCCATTAAATTGTGGCCTACTCCTGTGGTGGTTGATATGATGCCTGATTCTCTGATGTGGAACCTCTCCTCTGTTTGGGTGAAGGGGTCAAAGTAACTAAATGGTGGCTTCTCCTGTGGTGGCTGATATGATGCCAGAATATGTGCTGTGGGGCCTCTCTCCTCTTCCTGGGTGCAGGGGTCAAAGTAACTCAATGGTGGCTTCTCCTGTGGTGGCTGATATGATGCCAGAATATGTGCTGTGGTGCCTCTCTCCTCTGTCCTGGGTGCAGGGGTCAAAATCACTGAATGGTGGCCTTCTCCTGTGGTGTGCTGATATGATGCCTGAATATGTGCTGTGGTGCCTCTCTCCTCTTCCTGGGTGCGGGGTCAAAGTAACTCAATGGTGGCTTCTCCTGTGGTGGCTGATATGATGCCAGAATATGTGCTGTGGGGCCTCTCTCCTCTTCCTGGGTGCAGGGGTCAAAGTAACTAAATGGTGGCTTCTCCTGTGGTGGTTGATATGATGCCTGATTCTCTGCTGTGAAACCTCTCTCCTCCATCTGGGTGTAGGGGTCAAAGTCTTTCAAAGTCGCCTTCTCCTGTGCTGATTGATATGAAGCTGATGGTTGTGCCATCTGACATGGTTGCCGGGGTCCCATTAAATTGGGGCCTACTCCTGTGGTGGGTGATCTAAATGCCTGATTCTCTGCTTTGAAACCTCTCTCCTCCGTCCGGGTGTAGGGGTCAAAGTCTGTCAAAGTCGCCTTCTCCTGTGCTGATTGATATAAAGCTTATGCTTGTGCCATCTGACATGGTTGCCGGGGTCTGATTCAATGGTGGCCTACTCCTGTGGTGGGTGATCTAAATGCCTGATTCTCTGCTGTGTAACCTCTCTCCTCCGTCTGGGTGTAGGGGTCAAAGTAACTAAATGGTGGCCTACTCCTGTGGTGGGTGATATGATGCCAGAATATGTGCTGTGGGGCCTCTCTCCTCTTCCTGGGTGCAGGGGTCAAAGTAACTCAATGGTGGCTTCTCCTGTGGTGGCTGATATGATGCCAGAATATGTGCTGTGGTGCCTCTCTCCTCTGTCTGGGTCCAAAGGCCTAAATCACTGAAAGAGGCCTTCTCCTGTGGTGTGTGATATGATGCCTGAATATGTGCTGTGGTGCCTCTCTCCTCTTCCTGGGTGCGGGGGTCAAAGTAACTCAATGGTGGCTTCTCCTGTGGTGGCTGATATGATGCCAGAATATGTGCTGTGGGGCCTCTCTCCTCTTCCTGGGTGCAGGGGTCAAAGTAACTAAATGGTGGCTTCTCCTGTGGTGGTTGATATGATGCCTGATTCTCTGCTGTGAAACCTCTCTCCTCCATCTGGGTGTAGGGGTCAAAGTCTTTCAAAGTCGCCTTCTCCTGTGCTGATTGATATAAAGCTGATGCTTGTGCCATCTGACATGGTTGCCGGGGTCTGATTCAATGGTGGCCTACTCCTGTGGTGGGTGATCTAAATGCCTGATTCTCTGCTGTGTAACCTCTCTCCTCCGTCTGGGTGTAGGGGTCAAAGTAACTAAATGGTGGCCTACTCCTGTGGTGGGTGATATGATGCCAGAATATGTGCTGTGGGGCCTCTCTCCTCTTCCTGGGTGCAGGGGTCAAAGTAACTCAATGGTGGCTTCTCCTGTGGTGGCTGATATGATGCCAGAATATGTGCTGTGGTGCCTCTCTCCTCTGTCTGGGTCCAAAGGCCTAAATCACTGAAAGAGGCCTTCTCCTGTGGTGTGTGATATGATGCCTGAATATGTGCTGTGGTGCCTCTCTCCTCTTCCTGGAGTGCGGGGGTCAAAGTAACTCAATGGTGGCTTCTCCTGTGGTGGCTGATATGATGCCAGAATATGTGCTGTGGGGCCTCTCTCCTCTTCCTGGGTGCAGGGGTCAAAGTAACTAAATGGTGGCTTCTCCTGTGGTGGTTGATATGATGCCTGATTCTCTGCTGTGAAACCTCTCTCCTCCATCTGGGTGTAGGGGTCAAAGTCTTTCAAAGTCGCCTTCTCCTGTGCTGATTGATATGAAGCTGATGGTTGTGCCATCTGACATGGTTGCCGGGGTCCCATTAAATTGGGGCCTACTCCTGTGGTGGGTGATCTAAATGCCTGATTCTCTGCTTTGAAACCTCTCTCCTCCGTCCGGGTGTAGGGGTCAAAGTCTGTCAAAGATCGCCTTCTCCTGTGCTGATTGATATAAAGCTTATGCTTGTGCCATCTGACATGGTTGCCGGGGTCTGATTCAATGGTGGCCTACTCCTGTGGTGGGTGATCTAAATGCCTGATTCTCTGCTGTGTAACCTCTCTCCTCCGTCTGGGTGTAGGGGTCAAAGTAACTAAATGGTGGCCTACTCCTGTGGTGGGTGATATGATGCCAGAATATGTGCTGTGGGGCCTCTCTCCTCTTCCTGGGTGCAGGGGTCAAAGTAACTCAATGGTGGCTTCTCCTGTGGTGGCTGATATGATGCCAGAATATGTGCTGTGGGGCCTCTCTCCTCTTCCTGGGTGCAGGGGTCAAAGTAACTCAATGGTGGCTTCTCCTGTGGTGGCTGATATGATGCCAGAATATGTGCTGTGGGGCCTCTCTCCTCTTCCTGGGTGCAGGGGTCAAAGTAACTAAATGGTGGCTTCTCCTGTGGTGGTTGATATGATGCCTGATTCTCTGCTGTGAAACCTCTCTCCTCCATCTGGGTGTAGGGGTCAAAGTCTTTCAAAGTCGCCTTCTCCTGTGCTGATTGATATAAAGCTGATGGTTGTGCCATCTGACATAGTTGCCAGGGTCTGATTCAATGGGGGCCTACTCCTGTGGTGGGTGATCTAAATGCCTGATTCTCTGCTGTGTAACCTCTCTCCTCCGTCTGGGTGTAGGGGTCAAAGTAACTAAATGGTGGCCTACTCCTGTGGTGGGTGATATGATGCCTGGTTCTCTGCTGTGGGACCTCTCTCCTTTGTCTGGGTGCTGTGGTCAAAATAATAGTAAGTGACCTTCTCCATTGGTGGGTGACTTGAAGCCTGATTCTGTGCTATGGGACCTCACTCCAATTAATATTGTTTAATTTTTATTTATTTTATGTTAACTCATCATTTCCCTATCTACATTTGTTTGCAGGGGATTTAACTACATTTTGCTGCCTTTTGCAGCCCTCTAGCCCTTTCCGGGTGTGTTTTACAGCCTTTTTAGTGCCCAAAAGTTCGGGTCCCCATTGACTTCTATGGGGTTCGGGTTCGGGATGAAGTTCGGGTCGAGTTCGGATCCCGAACCCGAACATTTTTCGAAAGTTCGGCCGAACTCGTCGAACCCGAACATCCAGGTGTTCGCTCAACTCTAATGCTTACCAAATTGGGACTTAATCTTTTTGTACTACCACATATAGAAAGAAAGGAAGGCGATATGGCTGAGCCACTGAAACACAAAGGGAAGACATTTATATCTAATTTTTTTGCTGGTATATGAGATGAAATATGGACAAAGAAAGGGAGAAGATGAAGGATAAAGAGTTGGGATGGTTTTTTTTGTTTGTTTGTTTTTTCCTTTAATACAAATAATACACTTTTTGTGGATGGTATAGGTGTGCCATGGTATAATTTAAACATGTTTATGGACTAAGGCGCTACTACTGAGCACCAATAACCTAGACTAGATAGAGGACAATAAATTGACTTTTGTCTTATAACAATAAGTAAATATTTCCACTTTTGGCTGACACTAGCTATTTATACAAAGTTCATATGCAGCACTGCATGTAATGCTAATGAAAGACAGTATAAATATAGCAGTGTTAGTATTTTCACCTCATAAGTGCTTTTGCTTAAATCAAAATTCCCTATATCTGCAAACAGAGGTAGCTGGCATTATAATTTTAAACTAATTTAAAAAAGTTTGAATACCATTCTGTGTGACAGTGACATCAGAGGATTCATTTAGATTTTTAATTTTGAATCTACAGATGATAGGCAATTATTGAGGTTGAGTAAGAATCAGAATATCCTCTGCAAATGTTCTGTAGGCTGAATATTAATTTGACATTTGAAATGTAATATTGCTGGTATTCAAGCTGTGTACTCCTCTATGCTATAAAGACAAATATTATGTGCCCTATGGGGAATTCTATGTTCAAGTGTTCTTCATAACAGCTGCCTACATTTATGAAATCTATACTAATTATTAAGCATCAGGTAATATATAGCAACAAAAAACTATAAATGAGCAATATAGTTTACAACATTACTGGTCTTGCTGTTGGCAACCGCAAAACATAAGCATCACCAGACATAATTGCCATCAATTGATAAGCCTAGAGAAGGACAAATTAAAAGAACTTACTTACGTAATATATTCAGATATAAACAGATTTTGGCATCTTTACTTAAGTGTACTTATATTTCCAGTGTTTGGACATTTGCACAATAAGGACTCAGACAATGACATGTGTTTTGTGGTCCACAAATTGTGGATCCGCAAAACACGGATACCGGCCGTGTGCATTCCGATTTTAGGGGACGCACACAGCCAGCCCAATGCTAGAAATGCCTATTCTGATCCAGAATTGCAGACAAGAATTTGACATTCTCTATCTTTTTTGCTGGGCCGCTGAACAGAAGTACGGACAAGGACAGCACTCAATGTGCTGTCCGCATCTTTTGCGGGCACATTTAAATGAATGGGTCCACATCCATTCTGAAAAATTGCAGAATGCATGTGGACACATAAATATGGTCGTGTGAATGAGCCCTTAGTGACAGCTTATATGTTAAATCAATTAGAAATGAATTAGAGATGTAAGAATAACAAGTAATAATTAAAGTAATAATAAAAGTATTTCTTTTTGCAGCCAATACTTAGATGAACTCTTTAAAAAAGTCAATAGGAGCTGTATAAATCCATTAGCACACAGAAATCACTTTAATATTTAAAAGAGTTATCCACTTTGAGCAATTCCTTTTGTCTAGAAGGGTCTCCTGACAGAACTCAGTTATCTGTGAGGAAATCCTGCAATTAATATTCATTTTCCATATGGTATCAACAAATGGGACTTAAAGATAGTCCTTGTAAGGATGTTCTTTTTAACTGAATCTATGCCTACGAGATAGCAGCCCCAAACTAAAGTTCACTGTTCTCAACTCAGAATTCCATATTAGAGTGGAATGGAAATGTTTTCTGAGCTCTCCATGCAGGTGAAACAATCCATCCTTCATCTGCGAAAACAGAAAAAAAAACATCCTAAAAACTGCTACACTTTTAGGAGTGGCAAAATTTACAGTTTGGTACATCCTGAGAGAGAGAGAAAGAAAGAGAGAGAGAAAGAAAGAAAGAAAGAAAGAAAGAGAGAGAGAGAAAGAAAGAAAGAAAGAGAGAGAGAGAGAAAGAAAGAAAGAAAGAGAGAGAGAGAGAGAAAGATAGAAAGAAAGAAAGAAAGAAAGAGAGAGAGAAAGAAAGAAAGAAAGAAAGAGAGAGAGAGAGAAAGAAAGAAAGAGAGAGAGAGAGAGAAAAGAAAGAAAGAGAGAGAGAGAGAGAGAGAGAGAGAGAGAGAGAGAGAGAAAGATAGAAAGAAAGAAAGAAAGAGAGAGAGAGAGAGAGAGAGAGAAAGAAAGAGAGAGAGAGAGAGAGAGAGAAAAAGAAAGAAAGAGAGAGAGAGAGAAAGAAAGAAAGAAAGAAAGAGAGAGAGAGAGAAAGAAAGAAAGAGAGAGAGAGAAAGAAAGAAAGAGAGAGAGAGAGAAAAAGAAAGAAAGAAAGAAAGAAAGAAAGAAAGAAAGAAAGAAAGAAAGAAAGAAAGAAAGAAAGAAAGAAAGAAAGAAAGAAAGCACTGTCACCAGTGCAAGCAAGCAATCACTGGTGACCTCAACAATACTAAAAGACCTAGATCCCCACAGAAGGCAACAGTGGTGGATGATCGCAGAATAATTACCATGGTGAAGAGAATCCCCTTCACAACAGCCAACCAAGTGAACAACACTCTCCAGGATAGAGACATATTAACATCCAAATCTACCAAAAAGAGAAGACTGCATGAAAGTAAATATAGAGGGTTCACTGCACGGTGCAAGCCACTCATAAGCCTCAAGAATAAGAAGGCTAGATTGGACTTTGCTAAAAAAACATCTTAAAAAACCAGCACACTTCTGGAAGAACATTCTTTGGACAGATGAAACCAAGATCAACCTCTACCAGAATGATGGAAAGAAAAAATTATGGCAAAGGCATGGTACAGCTCATGATCCAAAGCATACCGCATCATCTGTGAAAAACAGAAATTTACATTTTAATTACAATTATTTAATTTGTCCAATTACTTTTGAGCCCCTGCATTTAAGGGATTGAGTTTAAAAAATGCTTTAGTTCCTCACATTTTTAGGCAATCATTTTGTTCAACTCAATGAATTAAAGCTGGAAGTCTGAACTTCAACTGCATCTGAAGTGTTTGTTCAAAATCCATTTTGCTAATGTACAAAACAAGAATAAGAAAAATGTTGTCTCTGTCCAAATATATATGGACCAAATTGTATGTGGACAGTATATTATGGTCACTATGTGAGGTATATGAGGTATTGGGGGTTGCAGTTAAAGTTAAGGTCAGTCTTGGGGCCCGTATATGGGCCGTTTTTTGCGTTCTGTATACGGAACCATTCATTTCAACGGGTGTACTCCGTATGTATTCCGTTTCCGTATTTCCATTTTTTGGTTCCGCAACATTTTGAGTCAGGTCCTAAATTATTGTCCACAAATCAAGTTCAGTGGCTCTATTTAAGTCAATGGGTCCGTATAAAAAACGGAATGCATACAGAACACAAGTCCGTATGTCATCCGTGTTTTGCAGATCCATGCTATCCATGCTGTAGAAATGCTATGCTCAGTCCATTTTGCACATGTGATTGGTGTTTGCAATGTTTACAAAGTTCCTGTTTTTGCGGAAAAACAAAACGGAAGCACAACAGATCAGTGAAAAACGGACCGCAAAACTAGGGTCGTGTGAACAAGCCCTTAGGGTTAGGATTACCTTTAGGGTTAGTATATTAGGGCCAGTATTATGGTTAGGGAAAATATTAGGGTGATTATTAGGGTTATGGTCATTAGTAGAGATGAGTGAATCAAAGTTGACAAAGTGGAATTCAATCCGAATTTCATGAAAAGTTCAATTTGCACCAAATCCAAATTTCCTCACGCTTCGTGGTAACAAATCACATTTTTTCCTAAAATGGCTGCTGCACGTGTTAGGACATGGAGCAAGGAACTCTGGGAACGAGGAATCACCCACAATGCTATGTATGCAGCCAATCAGCAGCCAGCCAGCCATGTGATGTCACAACTAGTGCTGGGCGCGAATATTTGAATCACAAATATTTATCGCAATTATCGTCACTTCGAGAATTTGCGAGTATTTAGAATATAGTGCTATATTTTCGTATTTGAGAATGTTCTTATTTTTTTTCCCTCTCTAAATCTTGCTTGTGGGCCATTGAGAAGGCAGCAATGTCTTTGTCTGAGCTTAGAAACATCCCTAGCAACCAATAGGAAAGTTGCCTACCCCTTTACTATATAAGATTGTCCCCGGCAGGCATTTTCTGCATTTGTGAGAGAAACAGCAGTGTCATTCTTATGCTCTGTGTTTTTCTGTCATTACATAGTTAGTTAGCTTATATATAAATAATAAAGATAGTTAGTGTGAGAAAGTCAGTGTGGGTTAGATAATGATATAGTGTAGCTGATAGGTTCCAGTCCCGGGTGTTAGGTAGGGTTCTGCTGTCCATACATACATGCTACAGACCAAGTGCTGTGATGTCACAAGTTCATAACAATACTTACTTCAATAATCAGTAATATGTAGCCAGACCTGCTAAAATATGAAATTGCCCGTATTGCACAAAAATATGCACCTCAATTGCTGATTTGCACAATCGTGAATCTATTGGAGCACTCTATCTGCATGTAAAGCTATTGTAATGTTCTGTCGTGCCAACCATTTTCTCCAGTCTCAGTAAACTTCTAGCAGCTTGAAAAGCAATGTAGCAAAAGTGACCTACGCCTGTATTGCGTGCAATATGTTAATATTACATGGCCGATATATGCAATCAAGAAAATAATCGCAAATTCTCGAATTCGCGAATATATGACGAATATTCACCCAAATATTCGTGAATTATCACAAATTTGAATGTTGCCCCTGCTGCTTATCACTAGTCACAACCCTATAAATAGCCTCAGCCATCTAGGATTCAACCATTTTCCAGTGTACTTAGTGCAGGGAGATACGTTAGGTGCTAGGTACAGTGCTAGGACTTGAAAACTTATATTTTGCTTATTAGAAGTTCAGGGAAAGAGCATTAGAAGTGTAGGGAAAGGATAGGAAGGAATTATTCCACAGAATAGAAGCAGAAGAGGGTTCAATAGGGATGTTTACAGCCTGGGTAAATGTCTCATAAATCGTCCCTTATTGGGGAGGATGATGTTTAAACACACAAAGTGTTATTGGAAAAAAAACAGTTTCTTGTTCTCAACAAGTGTTCCAATAATGATGCCTCAATGGGGACAGATCCCTGTCCCTGTTTATACAAACAAAAGTATGTGTAAGAAGAAACAGTGGTTTGTTTGAACAAGCCTGGAGTAAATTCCCCTTTTAATTGGGAGTGGAAATGTCACAGTATGGCTAGGGTAGGGTAATAGTGGCATGTGACTACAATAGAAGTGGCAGCAGTAGCAGAACATCTACTAATGAGTCAATAGAATAAATGTGTGTGTGGCTATGTAGGGGTGATGATAATGGTGGCAGAAAGAGTAGCAGCTGCGGCAGTCATGGCAGAGGTCATACAGTGCAGAACATGATGTTAGTCAGGTGGACAGCAGTAGCGTCATTATGGGGACAAAGATCAATAGCCACCATTATCAATGGAAGATCTATTTAATGGTCTCAGCCAGAGGTGTGTGAAAATCCCCACAGATACATGCCTTAGTCTTTTTGCCAAATGTGATATTTTGAACACTGGAGGAGGACATGTTTGTCTGTTTAGAATGCCATCTACCCCACTCAAAACCCTGTCTGAGATGACATTGGAGACTAGACAAGAAAGTATAGCAAGAGCAAACTGGACCAGTCCCAGCCACAGTTCCAATCTGCTTTTGGTCCATAAGGTCAGGGAACACAGTATGTGCAGGAAAATAGCCACAGTCCAGGTAGGCAGCATGTATCTGTTTGCAGATTTGCATTAGCCTCAGGCTACACATGAAAAAACTGCTCCATCATGTTCATGAGACAGAACTGGCTACTGCTGTTGCAGCTTCTGCTATTTGTGGTAGCAGAGACAGCAGGAGGCGGGTGACTCAGAGAGGGGCCTCATGATCAGACACCTGGGCAACAGGTGTATGCATGCAGCATATGCAGTGTATCTTGGTTAACTAGCAAATTGTCCTCCCTTTGGGCAATAGGAAAACATTCCCTAATTTTGCTTTGATAGCGAGAGTCTAAAAGTATGGCTATCAGGTAACCATCAGATATTGTTATGTGAATGATATGCCTATCTGTACGTAAAAAAGGAAGCATACAGTTTGCTATGCTTGCTAACATTCCCGGTTGTTTCCAGCCCCAGCCCTCGTCTCTATGATTGTCATGGCCAGCGTTGTTGTCATCATCATAAGAGTCATGCTTCTCCAACACTGACTTCTTCTCCTTCAGAAGTAGCTCCTTATCCTCATACTCCACATCCTCCTCCATGGAACTTTGTCGGTGTGTGTCTCCAACAGTGACAGGTGGCCAGCAAGACATGGAAGCTGAAAAATTTCTGGAGGCTCACATAATTGATGCTGCAGTTGTCCTCATTGACACATTTGGGGGCCTCTGTTCTGGTGCAGGACAACACCATTCACGATTTTATGCTGCTTGTACAGATGCTGTGGGCCTGGCATATGCAAAGTAGAATTCCAGTGAGTTGGAGCATCCCAGTTGCGGATATCCATTGGGCAACAAGAGACATGTACCATGGTGGTAGAGTAGAGATGAGCAAATTGAAGCTGATGAAGTGGAGTTCGATCCGAATTTCAGGAATGATATGATTCACACATAATCGCGTGGTAACTAGGGTTGAGCAAACCTGAACTGTAAAGTTCGAGTTCGTACCGAACTTTAGGGTTTTTGGTACCCGGACCCAATCCTGAACATTTCCATAAAAGTTTGGGTTCGGTATTCGGCGAATTCTTGGCACTTTTTGAAAGGCTGCAGGGCAGCCAATCAACAAGTGTTTCACTTGTCTGCCCTTAGAAGCCATCACAGCCATGCCTACTAATGGCATGGCTGCGATTGGTCAAGTGCAGCATGCGACCCAACTCTATATAGGCTGGAGTCACATAGGGCCGCACGTCACTCTGCTCTTCTCAGTGTAGAGACAGGATGCTGCTGCTGCTGTGAGGGAGAGATTAGGGAAGAATTCTGGTGTACTTGGTGTTGTTCAATCTTCAAACTACAGTGATTATTCAGGGTGCTATGCTGCATTTTTGTACCCAGCACTGAGCCCAGTGACACTGAAAAATAACTTTTAATCCATCTGCTAGTTCGGTGGGCGTCGGCGGCCATTTTTGCAAGTGCAGTGCCCTTGCAACTGCATGTGAACTGCATGAGTGCCAGGGACATTACTTTAATTCTGTTCTGGTAGCTTAGTGGAGGACTAATTTCCTTTTTTGGCCGGTCAAGTACCCCTGCGGCCTTCAGTGCATACCTGGCAGTGAGAATGTTTCTGTCTGCCACAAGCACTGCATATCTGGCAGTCCAATAAAACCAATAAATACTGCAGTTACATTGCTGCTACAAAAAAAGCACACTTTTTTTGCTAGATAGTAAATTTACGGGCTATGCTGCATTTCTGACAGTCTAATTAAATCGTTACTTACTGCAGTTGCATTGCTGCTATAAAAAAAAACAATTTTTTTTGTGCTAGATAGCAAATTGCGTGCTACACTGCATTTCTGACAGTCCAATAAAACTGTAACATACTGCATTTACATAGTTGTTTGCAAAAAACACAGTTTTTGTGCTAGATAGCACATTAGCGGCCTACGTTGCATTTATGATATTCCAATAAAACCTTAACATACTGCATTCACATAGTTGTTTGCAAAAAACACAGATTTTGTGCTAGATAGCAATTAGCGGCCTACGTTGCATTTATGATATTCCAATAAAAACATAACATACTGCATTTACATAGTTGTTTGCAAAAAACACAGTTTTTGTGCTAGAAAGCAAATTTGCGGCCTATGTTGCATTTCTGATATTCCAATAAAACCTTAACATACTGCATTTACATAGTTGTTTGCAAAAAACACAGTTTTAGGATCCTACGCTGTATTTCTGACAGTCCAATTAAACCGTTAACTTCGGCTGTTACATTGTTAATTGGAAAATACAAATTTTTTGTGATAGTGAAGTAATTGTATTGAATTGCTCCGTTGCACTGTTGTGTGACATAAAAAAATGTATTATATTTATGACACCGGCACTGCCTTACTGTTAGTGAACTTAATTGTTGACTATTGGCAGTTAAATTGTCACCTAAGATAAACCATCTGTTAGTTTGGTGGGTGAACGTAAATAATGAGGAGAACGTCAAATAAGGGACGTGAGCCTGGTCGTGGTGCTGCTGGTGTTGGTGGAGCTCCTGTTGCAGGGAGAGGACATGGTCGATCTGTGCCAGCTACACGCCCAAATGAAACACCTTCCTCATGTGCGTGTAGACGACAGAGCCTTCAGCATTATTTAGTAGGCCCAAATGCCGCTCTACGAATGGTGAGGCCAGAACAAGTACAGTCGCTAGTAGAATGGGTGGATGACAGTGCCTCCAGTAACTTCACATTGTCTCCCACCCGGTCCACTGCTGAAAGCTCAGAGTTGGCACCTGCAGGCCATGAGCATCTATCTAGCACCTCACCCTCTTGCAAATCAGCCAAGCAGTCTCAGCCCCAAGTCATTCAGCAGTCTCTTATGCTTTTTGATGAGTCTGCTGGCAGGGTTTCTCAGGGCCATCCACCTAGCCCTGCCCCAGAAGTGGAAGAGATTGAGTGCACCAATGTCCAACCACTTATGTTTGAGGATGAGGACATGGAAAGACCACCACATCACGTCTCTGATGATGACGAAACACAGGTGCCAACTGCTGTGGCTTTCTGCAGTGTGCAAACCGACAAGGATGGCAGGGGTGAAGACTGGGTGGAAGATGATGGGGAGGACAATGAGGTCGTGGACCCCACATGGAATGCGAGTCATGCGAGTGTCCTGAGCAGTTCGGAGGGAGAGGCGGTGGTCGCACAGAGCCACCAGCACAGCAAAAGAGGGAGCAGGGTTCAAAAGCAGAGTGGCCGTCCCCTAGACAGTACGCCTGCTACTGCCCACCGCACCCAGGGACCGAGCACAACCAAGCCAGCTCCAAGTAGTTCCGTGACTTGGCAGTTCTTCAGACAATGTGCAGATGACAAGACAGGAGTGGTTTGCACGCTGTGCAATCAGAGCCTGAAGCGAGGCGTAAACATTCTAAACCTCAGCACAACCTGCATGACCAGGCATATAAGTGAAAAGCACGAGCTGCAGTGGAGTAAACACCTCTAAAACCAAGAAAGGTCTCAGGCTCCTCCTGATCCCTCTTCAGCTGCAATATCGGCCTTTTCCTCCACCTCTGGAGTGACAACGGATATGTCAGCAATGCCATCACGTCCGTCACCTTAAAAGTAGCAGCACAATGTTCCATGGCAGCGTTCAGCTGTCCATCTTTCAAACAATGGAACAAAATAGGAAGTACCCCCCTGCCCACCCATGATCCCTGGCTCTGAATGCCAGCATTTCAAAATTCCTGGTCTTTGAAATGCTGTCATTACATCTGCTGGAGACGGAGACTTTTAAAAACGTAATGGCGTACGTCTTTCCCAGCCGCCACTACTTTTCCACGTGAGTCATCCCTTACTGGCACAAACAAATGGGGGGCTAAATCAGGTGTGAAAGGCTCAACGCCATCTGTGGCAAGGTCCACATAACTACAGATACGTGGACCAGTAAGCACGGGCAGGAACGTTATATCTCCCTAACAGCATACTGAGTAAATACAATGGTGGCTGGGCCTTAGGCGATAGCTGTTTGGTGCATATCCTTTCGTCACCGAGGATTGCAGGGCATTTCTCTTTGCCTCATGTTGCTTCCTCCTCCTGCTCCTCTTCCACCTCTAACACCTCCTCATCCGGTCAGCGTAACACCTTCTCCAGCAACTTCAGCACAGCCAAGGGAAAACGACAGCAGGCAGTTTTGAAACTCATCTGTTTGGGGGACAAAACCCACACCGCACAGGAGCTGTGAACGGGCATGGAACAACAGACCGATGAGTGGTTGGTGCCACTGAGGCTCAAGCCCGGCCTGGTGGTGTGTGATAATGGGCGAAATCTCGTAGCAGCTCTGGGCCTAGCCGGTTTGATGCACATCCCTTGACGAGCGCATGTGCTGAATTTGGTGGTGCAGAAATTCCTGAAAAAATACCCCGATATGTCAGAACTGCTGCAGAGTGCGGGCCGTCTGTGCATGCTCTCGGCGTTCTCACCCTGCTGTTGCTCGCCTGTCTGCGCTGCAGCGTAACTTCGGCTTTCCCACTCACCACCTTATATGTGACGTGCCCACAAGGTGGAACTCCACCTTACACATGCTGAAGAAACTGTGCGAGGAGCAGCAGGCTATAGTGAAGTTTCAGCTGCAGCAGGCAGAGGTAAGTCAATCTGCAGAACAACGCCACTTCCCCGCCACTGAGTGGGTCTCCATGCGAGACCTGTGTGCCTTGTTGCACTGTTTCGACTACTCCACCAACATGGCCAGTGCCGATGACGCCGTTCTCAGCGTTATTATCCCACTTCTATGTCTCCTTGAAAAAAACGCTTCAGGTGATGATGGAAGAGGACGTGGTACAGGAGGATAAGGAAGAGGGATCATTTCCACGGTTATCAGGCCAGTCATTCACAAGTGGCCCAGAGGGTGGGTTCCTGCACCAACATAGGCCAGGTACACAATTGTTCAGCCAGGGCACAGTTCTGGAGGATGAGGAGGGGAAGGATGAGGAGGAACTGTGTTCACAGCAGGGTGGAACCCAAAGCCGCTCAGGGCCATCACTGCAGCATGGCTGCGCAATGACCGCTGAGTTGGCCACATTCTAACGTGTCCTTATTACTGGTTGGCCACCCTGCTGGATCCCCATTACAAGGACAACGTGGCATCCTTAATTCCCTGACTGGAGCGTGATCGGAAGATGCGCGTCTACAAGCACACGTTGATGGCATTCCCACCTGACAGCTGGAGCTCAGTGGAAGCACAAGGCGAAGGCAGAGGAGGAGGAATAGGTCGCTAATGCAGTCGGGGCACCACCAGCACCTCAAAAGGCAGGGTTACCATGGCCGAAATGTGGAAAAGCTTTGTCACCAAGCCACAATAACCAACACCACCAGCTGATATGCAACGTCTTAGCAGGAGGCAGCATTTCAGCAACATCGTGGAGCAGTATGTGCACACGCCCACACCTACTGGCTGATGGGTCTGCTCCATTCAACTTCTGGGTCTCCTGTGTATTGTCTGAACGTGTGTTTAGCACGGCAGGGGGCGTTATCACAGACAATCACAGCCGCCTGTCCACAGCCAATGTGGACAAGCTCACATTCATTAAAATGAACCAGGCATGGATCCCACAGGACTTGTCCGTACCTTGTGCAGAATAGAAAAGTATACCGGCCTCACACAGCCATTGTTATACTCCAGCGCACTTTCTCTTTGTTTTATTTTATGTATTCCGCAATGTTTTGTGGATGATAGTCCAGTCAACACAATCAAAGCCACCAGCCGTCCCTCTTAGTCATGGCCCCAGTTCCGAAAATCATGAAAATTTTTGCCTGAACTTGCTATTTATATAAAGTAAATATACAGGAAAGAATGTTTTCTAACAATTTTTTATCTAAAATCGCTTTTATCTTCGGCTTAGTGAGTTTTATGGTCAGTCTGTAAATGTGACGTACAACTTGGGCAAAACTGTTCCCAGCAGCGACATTGTAGTCCAAGATGCATCCAGACATCCTCCCCATGCTATCCCTGACCCATTTCGGTGGTGTTTCCATCAATTTCTGACCTTTTCCTATGAACCAGGCACCCTCCCCTCTTCAGAGCAGTGGGTGCCTGGTTTAATGCTTGGGTTCTCCCATTGACTTCTATAGGGCTCGGGTGCTCGGTAGAGCACCCGGGCATCGGGGTGCTCGATCATCACTAATGGTGGACCAACATGAAAAGGATTAAGGAAAATAGATAGGGCCCATCTGTTGCAAGTACATTAATTGTGGCAATACAAAGCATTTTAGAACATTTCTACTGTCCATCTATAAGATCATAGGGAGCTGAAACTTAGACAGGTTGCCAAAACTCTTTAACAGGTCTAGTATGGCAGGTAATTACTCTGATGTATTCATTAACATCAACAGCATGTTACCTGTGAAGGCAGCTACACAATGTTCCCTTTCTGGCACCACCAATGTTCCCTTTCCGGCACCACAAAATATTGGAATGCTGGCCTATGGCCTGGAGGAGCTGTTCCAGAAATAAAATAAACAGAGTAGGGAAAAGGGGGCATCTTTGGTTGGTTCTACTTCTAATTTGGAATGCTGGTGACAGAAACTAAGACCCGTCTGATCCATATGTACTATTTTGGAGAAGTGGCAAGAGATGCGCTACTAATATTTTAGCCCACAGTTTAATGTCTGTAAGGAAAAGGGTCTATAGTTCCAGCACAAAAAATGTGTCCCAGTCTTTCAGCAGAACTGAGATGTAGGCCTCCAATGCAAGGCTCTCCTAAAGGGAAATTTGCAGTAGATTATTGAAATAGGATTCCATATGTGAGGGCCAAGGTAGTAAGAAACTTTTTGTACTATAGGATGAGAAATTCATCCAGTCCCGGATATTTCCTAATAGGTATTCCATGGAGTATTTTCTGTACTTCTTACAACATTACAGGGTGAAAAAGTGTGGTACTCCCTTCTTCAGACAATGAGTGAAGCAAAGTTTAAGAAATCTAGGATTTTCTGAGTATTCTCCTGGTTGGATTGGAATTACTTCTCTGGACAAATATTGTATAGTTGACTGCAGAACGACACAAATTCATTCACTATAATTTTTGTCAACATGCAGAGATGCCCCAGTGAATTACGTATATGTCCAATCCATGTACGGGATTTCCATTTTATTAACCAAAAATGGCATTCTGCTCCCACCTTTATCTACATGTGTGAAAAATGTATGCTTTAAACGTCAGTTAGCCGCTTTAACATTTAATACTTCTTTTAGTTCATGGCGCAACGTAGTCAGAAGATGTGTATCTCTAAGGGCCGAACAGTGTTTATGTCTGCATTCTATTCTACTCTACCACTGAATAGAAATACTAGGGGTTGTCGAATCAAGCTTCACATCCAAGATCTGAAGTTAATTTACTCACCCCTAAAAAATAGCAGTGTCTGTGCAGGTGTTTAGGTCGCATTAGGATTGCAGTTTAGCAGAAAAAGACAGGATCGTCCAAGAGGGAGAAAGACAAATAGGCTGGATCCAATAAGGTAATATTGCCAATAGATGTAGAGTTTATTCCATGGCAGGCAACAGTTGCTTAGAAATAGGTAGTCAAGGCATTGGAAAGACCTGTGCGCATTAGAAAATAAAGTATTATATTTAAAATCAGCACCTGAAGGTCACCTTTTTGCTGGGTGCCATCTTGGAACTAGAGCCTGGTAAGTGATATTTTTTAAAGAATCTCTCCATATTAGACTGTTGTTTTAGCGCTTGGGGTGTCTCCAATCACATGCCTGCTATGAAGCTCAGTCAGGATCTACCCCATGCAAGGCATTATTGAATGATGACTAGTGACAGTGCTACTTAGGGTCATGTGATCCTCCATCTTCATCTTCTCTGCCTGTGGTTATATTTTCAGACCAGTATTGTAGTGAATGCCATTTTGAGTGATTCATCTGAAACCTAAAAAAGTTTTGAATTAACTAGAGTCCAAATTTATCTGGAAATTTGTAACAAATGTGATTAGTTTAGAATCAATTTGCTCACCTTTTTTCGTTGTTCTTTTTTCTCTGTATGATCCACTATAGATTTGGGGTTTTAAATACTGATGCAAAACACTGCCCAAATAATGCCCATGTGAAAGTGGGTGAAGGCTGGGTTTTCATTAGTGTTGAGCAATGTGTGGAATTGGGAATGAATCCTCACACTTCGTGGTAACAAATCAGTTTTTACTAACATGGCGGCTGCACGTGTTACAGAGTGAAAGTAAGAAGCCCGGGAAGGCGAGGTCACCCATAATGCTATGCAGCCAGCCAACCCACAGTCATCCTGTGACGTCACAGCTCTTTAAAAACCCTATTCATATGTGGTCTATGCCATTGTAAGCTAAACATAGGGAGAGACGTGGTAAGCGATCATGTGCAAAGGAAAGTGTTGATAAAAATGATTAATAGAAGAATATTGGAGAGGGAGAGTGCAGGGAGAGTGCAGGGAGACTTATCCTGCATCCGTTTAATTTATTTATTCCTACATTTACTTAGTCCTACATCAGCTGTAAATGTAATTCAATACCAATAACATGAAAGCTTTTGTTTTTCCAGTGCCAGAGTGCCAAATAATACCACCCAGACTGCATCCCTTAGTAGGGGGGGGGGGCAAGCCTTAATGATGACCATCCTCATCTTTTGCTGGATTTACTTCTTCCAAATCATCCTTCGAAGTCTCCATGTCTTAGAAAAGTTAACAAGATGCAAAGAGAGGAGGAGCTGGATGTTCGTGATGACAAATTCTCATCAATATTGGATGATGTGGAAAAGAAGGAAAAGCAGATGGCAGAAGAAGTGTTCTCACCTGTAGGGGAGTAGGGCACTGGGGTTGGAGAAGTGGGTATGCCAGAGCTGATTAATATTCAGTGTCAAACAACCTGAAGGAGATTGAAGGCAAGAACAGCAATAATATGCATATTGTCCCCCCACCTAACAAGTCAAACTCCACACCAGCAATAGCCCCTGTTTAAAGGTTCAACACGGCCATTAACAATGAAGGACTAAACAGTGCGGTCTTTATTATTAAATGAAAGGCTGCTGCGTGCTAATTGGCCGCATGCTTCTTCATCACAGCATAGCCACAACCTGCCCACAGCACGGGCTGTACCTTAAGGCTGCATTCAGATGAGCGTATTGAAATCTGTCAGTATTCTGGCTCAGGATCCTGATGCTATACCATCAGTATTGTCATCAGGATTTACATTCATAATTCTTCCTTCATTATTTATGCACTGCACAAACTGCAATGTGCATATTTGGAAACAAATCAACACAAAACTCAGACATGATGAAGATTTCTAATACTGAGGGAAATTATACGCCCATGTGAAAAGCTCCATTCATTAACATTAGCAGCAGATTCTAGTACATAAAAAAAAAAAATCTGTTTACGTTCGTTTTTTTTGTGTTCCGTATACGGACCGTATACGGAACCATTCATTTCGATGGATCTGCAAAAAAAAATGGATTGTACTCCGTATACCTTTTCCATATTTCCGTTTTTCCGTTCAATGATAGAACATGTCCTATTATTGTCCGCATAATGTACAAGGATACTACTGTTCTATCAGGGGCCAGCTGTTCCATTCCGGAAAAAAAATATGGAATGCACACGGACGTCATCAGTATTTTTTGCAGATCGTTTTTTTGTGGACCACAAAATACTGAAAAAGCCATACGGTCGTGTACAAGAGTCCTAAGGCAGAGTGGCCTGGGTATACCTGATTTATATTGTTTTGGGACAAATTAATTTGTAACTAATCAAATTTCTTGGCTAACTTTGGTAAAGTTTACAAATCAATTTTTTTTTAAAAAAAACTTCGTTCATCTCTAGTTTTCATGTTCAAGTTTAGTTTTTTTCATTGCAATTTTTAAGCCAAGGCCAGCAATGTATCATAAATAGATTTCACATATAAAGGAAATGGTTTTTTAATCCAACCCTAGCACTGGCTTTAAAAATGTTATTAAAAAAGTAAATGTGTAAACCCAGCCTAAAGGGTCTGTCTAGTAACATTGATGAAAATACTATCCTATAATGACCTCTATAAGTGGGTCTAATTCAGGAAACTTTAGTATGATAACTTTTTTTTTTTCATATTAGAGATGTCCTCTCCAATTACAAAATGGTTTTGCATTGCTGCAAATTGTATGCATCTGCATGAATGCATTTTGCTACGTGGAGCAAAATATTTAGTCACCTCAAATACATTAACTGTGCAGATGGATAAAATATGTGACAAAATCTCTTTTTTAATATTTTATATACGGATATAAAATCAGAGAAAAACATTTTGTATTTTTGCCTTCTACAGCATAACAGAGAAAATAACCTCCAGGTTTTGTTGATGCTGGCACTGAAGCTGCAGCTTGTCAGTACTCTTGAGCAATGCTTGTGAAGCATGGCTTCAGCTTGGCATGATTGCACTGATAAAAGACCTTGGATGTAAAGAGCTATCGTCAGCCTAAAGAGAGCAACCATTCCACTCTTCTCCTTGTTGTTTAAGATACTTAGAATTTATTATTCCTGTCTGTTGTATGCCTTCCCTGGGCTCTTCACTTTTTCAAGGAGAAAGCATAGTACTTGCACCCTCAACCTTTAGTCTACTGCACATTCATTGTTTTGTTAAAAAAAAAAAAAAAAGAGGAACACAAATATTCTGGACAATCGAAGAAAGTTGCCTATCCAAAATATCATTATTGTGATGCACTGAATATGTGAAAATACTTTTCCCAATTTCAAATGTAAAAGTATGAATATTCTTTATTATACTTTGAATATTTTAGCCTTCGCTCGAAATACACTTTTGTCCCGAGTTGAACTAGTCTCCCACTCCCTAGATAAGCCTCATTCTTCTTCTTGCTGACTTTGGGCTAGTCATGACACAGAGTCTATGATGTAGAAATACTGTAATCACTCATATAGATAATATCAGCAGACACAATCCGACAGTTTTATGAAAACTGCCTAAAAGAAAAACTGTCTTTGTTGACCATAGCAACCAATCACAACCCAGTTTTCATTTTATCAAGAGCATTGCAATAGATGACAGATGCTGAGATTTGTGTTTATGGACAACAAATTAATTTCTTCTTTTAGACAGTTTTAGAAATCTGTAACATTTCTTACCATGATAGTCAGGGCAATTAGGATAACAACTTAGTGCAGGTACCTGACCATTAATGCCATTTACTGCTAAAAGGACTCTGACAATGTAGCTACTATATTTTGACTTGATTCTCTCTGACTACATCCTCTATATTCCATGACACATCTCATTCTTCATTTCATTACATCTTTGGTGTCAGTTTACTGTCCAACAATCACCAATTTGTAACTAATATGAAAGCTGCAGCCTGCTCCAACTCTGTAACTTGGTGAGTTGGTGTCATGAGTGAACCACAAGGGGCCTCACAAAATATAATGTATCTCCGACTCCAAGTAATGAATAAATACAGATCTTCAAGAGGTTACTGTCAGAATACATTTTTAACCATGTTTGAAGCAAGAACTGGAAAAATGAGACATATGATGCATAATGATATATTGTAGGAGGTGGGAGATTTCATATAGAAAAACGATTTATAAATTTCCATTTGGAAAATTTAACTGGGCACTATATCATTGTAAAACTCATTGTATAGGGTGCCTGATACTGTTGATATTATTTTCTCAGTGGCTTAGGTATCACTATTGGCCACCTGGCTTGAATCTTGTCCAAGACTTTGATTTTTAAGATATCATAGAAACAGAACTTACCAAAGAAATGTACAGTGCATGATTCTTCAGGAAATAGATATTCTGTGTAATGCAAAACTGTATGAGAGCCATGATCTAGTGCAGAACAATTTTATCAATTATTGTATTTAACCTCAAAGGCAACTTAGGAAATTTCAAGTTGCCGTGAATAACACAATTGTGACATTGGTTGGCTGTGAAGGTAAACTAATTTTAAGCTATGTAATAATATATGAAAACCATATGCCTGGATTAGCCCATTGATGATACCAAATTTAATGCCCCACATTTACTAATGTAATTGCATTTATACCCTGTTGTACAATGTAGGGCAAGATTTTGCCTGTTTAATTGGTGATATAGGCATTTATGCCAAATTCATAATGTTTTTGCATAATTTTATTGTTATTTGTGCCATGCCATGCAGTTTGCATTTACTAAGGAGCAGTCAGGTGTTTTGTGGGCAGACCTACAATTTTAGCCAGGATTATTATTTCAACTTTCTGCAAAAAGTCGCAAACAATTTGCCTGTGTACTCCAGTCCCCTGGTGCTCTACAGAGTGAGGGGACCTTTGTAAATATGATTAGACTTTAGAGTGAGAAATCCATAGATATTTTATGCATCAAATTTAACCATTGGCTTGTTCCATTTTGTAAATTTTAAACTATATACAAAGGAGGGCTCTCACCAGAAAACAATAACAATACTTGTTCACAGCCGGCTAATTACCATTTAACTATGATATAACTAGAGATGAGTGAATTTTTGAAAAATTCGATTTGTCCGGTTCGCCGAATTTTTTGGAAAAATTAGCCTCAATCCGAATTTATTGTGTTCCTCTTTTTTTTTTTTTTTAACAAAACAATGAATGTGCAGTAGACTAAAGGTTGAGGGTGCAAGTACTATGCTTTCATTACATCTGCTACACAGACAGGAACCGTTGTGCATCTCATTTTATCTTGTTTCTGACAGATTAGAATAAAAGTCAAATAAATGAGGATTTCAGCTAGGCCGAAAGCCACAATAGTGGACCACTCATGAAGAGGGTGGGAATAGCATGAGAAATCCAGAGTGGACCTATGACAGTGGTGAGGTGGAAGCAGCATGAGGAGACCATAGAGTGGCCCAATGACAGGGTCTGGAGGTGGAAGCAGTATGAGGAGACGACAGAGCGGCACAATGACAGAGTCTGGAGTTCGGGGCAGCAGCAGCATCAGGAGGAGGCCACAGAGTGGCACAATGACCGAGTGTGGAGGTGGCAGCAGGATGAGAAGACCACAGAGTGCACAATGAAAGAGCCTGGATGTGGCAGCAGAATCAGGAGAGCACAGAGTGGCACAATGACAGAGTCTGGAGGTGGAAGCAGCATGAATAGGCCACAGAGTGGCACAATGACCGAGTCTGGAGGTGGTGGCAGCAGCAGCATAAGGAGGAGGCCGCAGAGTGGCAAATTGACCAAGTGTGGAGGAGGCAGCAGCATGAGAAGACCACATAGCGGCACAATGACAGAGTTTGGAGGTGTCAGCTGCATAAGTAGGCCACATAGTTACACATTGACAGAGTCTGCAGGTGGCGGTAGCAGCATCAGGAGAAGGGCACAGAGTGGCACGATGACCAAGTGTGGAGGTGGAAGCAGCCTAAGTAGGCCTCGGAGTGGCACAATCACCGAGTCTGGAGGTGGCATCAGCAGCAGCATCAGAAGGAGGCCACACAGCGGCACAATGACAGAAAATGGAGGTGGCAGCAGAATCAGAAGAGCACAGAGTGCCATAATGACCGAGTCTAGAGGTGGCAGCAGCAGCATCAGGAGGAGGCCACAGAGAGGCACAATGATCAAGTGTGGAGGCGGCAGCAGCATAAGAAGACCACAGAGTGGCACAATGACAGAGACTGATTGAGGCAGCAGAATCAGGAGGCCACAGAGTGGCACAATGACCGAGTGTGGAGGTGGCAGCAGCATGAGGAAGCCACAGAATGGCCCAACAGCAGATTCTGCCAGTAGCAGCTTAATTAGGAGAGAATAGAGTGGCACAATGACAGAGTGTGTAGGTGGCAGCAGCATGAGTAGGCCATGGAGTGGCATAAAGATCGAGTTTGGAGGTGACAGTAGCAGCAGCATCAGGAGGAGGCCACAGAGTGGCACAATGACCAAGTGTGGAAGTAGCAGTAGCATGAGGAAGCCACAGAATGGCACAATGACAGAGTCTGGAGGTGGCAGCAGAATGAGGAGACCACAGAGCGGCACAATGACAGAGTCTGGAGGTGGCAGCAGCATGCATAGGCCACAGAGTGGCACAATGACGGGGTCTGGAGGTGGCGGCAGCAGCATCAGGAAGAAGCCACAGAGTGGCATAATGACAGAGTCTGGAGGTGGCAGCTGCATGAGTTGGCCACAGAGTGGCACAATGACAGAGTCTGGAGATGGCAGCAGCATCAGGATACCACAGAGTGTCAAGGTGACATAGTGTATAGTGATGAGCAGCAGGGGCAATATTTGAATTCGCAATATTTCACGAATATTTGGTAGAATATTTGTCATATATTTGCGCATTCAAGATTATTTTCTTAATTGCGAAAAATCAGCGTTGTAATATTTGCATAATGCGTGTGAAATTCAGGCTTGGGTTATTATAGCTATATTTTTCAAGCTACTAGTAGTTTTCTGAGACAATGGTTGGCACGGCAAAACATTACAATAGCTTTATATGCAGATAGAGTGCTCCATTATATGTATGTAGCATGTATGTATAGACAGCAGAACCTATCAGCTACAATATATCATCATGATCTAACCTACACTGACTATCTCCTACTAACTTTCTATATTATGTATATAAGCTAACTAACTACCTATCTAATGTCTTGACACAGGAAAGCACAGAGTTCAGCAATAACACTGATGTCTTTCTCAGATCTGCAAAATACTGCATACAGTAGCTGCTGGGGAGGTTCTTATATACTAAAAGGGTTGGTAACTTTCCTATTGGTTGCTAGGGATGCTGCTAAGCTCAAACAAAGACATTTCAGCCTTCTCATTGGCCCAAAAGCAAGAAGGGAGGTTACTGATTTAATTTTTTTTAGAATATTCGAAATTACAAATATATATCACTTTATTCTAAATATTCACAAATTTTCAAAGTGCCGATATCCGCGATTAATATTTAAAATTTGAATATTCGTGCCCATCACTAATAGTGTGGAGATGGTAGCAGCAGTATCAGGAGACCACAAAATGGAAAGGGGACATAGTGTAAGATGGCAGCATCAGCAACAGGAGACCAGAGAATGGCAAGGTGACAATATGGAGATGGCGGCGCCAGCAGCAGGATACCACAAAATGGCAAGGTGACATAGTGTGGAGATGGCAGTTGCAGCATCAAGATACCACAGAGTGACAAGGTGACATAGTGTGGCAGTGTCGGACTGGGGTACCAAGGGCCCATCAGTAAAATTTATTTTGGGGGCCCGCCGTATGGATACAGTCAAATATAATAAATAATTTAACAAGTTTTTTTGTATGAACATCGGCTGGTTGAGGTGCTGTACATTGAATATATGTATGTAGTGCAGTAAATCTAATGTTTTATGTGCCACTTGTGCAGGGGGTGGGAGACTAGGGGCCCACCTTGCTCAGGGGCCCACCGGGGAATTCCCCTGTACCCCTGTGGGCCAGTCCGAGCCTGTAGTGTGGAGAAGGCAGCAGCAGCATCAGGACCACAAAGTGACCCGGTGATAGAGTGGGGTGGTAGATGGCAATAACAGTACCTACTGAAGAAGGTGGGTGAAAGAAGGAGCACTTGGCATCAGATGTGTGGCATCAGGCCGGTGGCAGCATCAGAGTAGTAGCTGAGGCAGGTAGCCAGAAGAAACCAATCTCTTTTTTCAAGGATTGGGTGAGGCGGCATGGATGATTTAATTAGATGCATCAGGAATTGGTGGGTGGAAATTCTGGCTGAGCCACGCCTGATTAATCTTGACAAAGGTCAGTCTCTCCACATTTTGGGTGCACAGGCGAGTTCTCCTTGGGGTTTTTATGGCACTAAACCCTCGCTCTAATAGTCCAGCGGATCTTTAATGCGGGGTGTCAGGGTGCTGTCAAATTATGGCACCACCTGCTGGTTCAGGTCCTGCTCCAGGTCTATCTGCTGCTGCTGCTGCTGGTGAGTAGTTTATTCAATATGCGGGTGAAAAAAGCTACTCATCAGCGACTGTAGACTCAGGCTGCTGCTGATGGAGCTGGTACTTCTCCTGCCACCCCACCCCTCCCCAGCAACCATAGCAGTGGAACGTAAGTGCAGAGGGCCCCCCTGGTCAGACCTGCGAGAGGATGGACTATGGCGCAGATAGGCAGCGGCCAACTGACTACATAGGATGTCTTTAAAGTAGTTCAGTTTGTCCTCCCTCTCAGTGGGTGTAAAAAAGGCCCCCATTCTGGACCGGTAGCGAGGGTCCAACAAGGTGGAGAGCCAGAAGTCATCCCTCTGCAGAATGGTGACAATTCGGCTGTCACTACGCAAGCAAGTGATCATGCAGTTGGCCATTTGTGCAAGTGACTCGGAGGGAACCCCTGCCCCCATCTCCATTGCATACTGCCACTGTGTGTCTGGATCTTCTGTCTTGTCTTCCTCATTGCCTTGTAGCTCCTCTGGCTGCTCCTGCTCCTCCTCTCTTTTCAGCTGAGTAGAAAAACCACCTATTTCGCTACACATTGTTTTTGCTCTAATGTCCTCCTCCTCCTCCTCCTCCTCTTCCAGTTCAGCCCCCACAGGGCTCATGTGGCCATGAGATCAAGGCACCATGTCTTCAGTCGTGGATAGGGTAGAACCGCGCCGCTCCTTATTCACACTGGTAGTGTTCACGCAATCCTCCACATGCGCCGGCACTGGCTATCAACAGGCTCCACAGGTGTTTGGTCTCCACAACCGTTCCTGCGTATTTCTGTTGAGAATGCGCACAACTAGTGAGGTACCTTTGAGATCTTTTTCTTTAAAAGGTTTTATTATACTTTTATACAAAATTGTATATACTATTATACAAAATTTTCTTTAAAATACAGCATGTAAAACCATCCGCCCGACCCGGGTTTCGCTTGCTTGCTTTCTCAAGGGCGATCCTTATCACAGTCCAAACCCTCAGGTTTAAATCACACCTCTCATCCCTCCCCCGTCATTACCTAATTTCCTTCAACGGAATGACTTCAAATATACAACAATTTTCTTCCATATAAAATTATAGGGGATTGCAAAAAAACATTTTTTCTCTAGTAATCCATTCTTGTCATGTCTTCAGTCCCCTGACCAGCCATGGTTACCACCATCTGTTCCAGGACATCAAGCAGGGGAATGACATTGTTCATCCCGTAGTCCTGGCGACTAACAAATAGCATGGGGTCCTCAAAGGGCCTGAGCAAACGGCAGCTGTCACACATGAGCTGCCACTGGCAGACATCGAAATTACACAGGGGAGTACTCCTATCCGCTTGCATCATCAATAAATCATTGATAGTCTTTCTCTGTTTATATATTCGGTACAACATATGGAGGGTGGAATTCCAACGGGTGGAAACATCGCATATCAGCCTATGTTGAGGGATGCTGTTCTGCCGCTGCAGTTTCCTGCCCATTTTTAGGATGTTTTGCAGATGGGTAAAAGACTTTAGGAACCACTTGACAACCAGATTGAACACATGTGCCATGCAGGGTGTATGGAGCAGCCTTCCTTGATGCAGCGCCAAAACAATGTTCTTCCCATTGTCGGCCACCATTGTTCCGATTTTCAGTTGTCGGGGAGAAAGCAAGGATTCAATTTCTTGATGAATCAGACGGCGCAGTTCCTCCCCTGTGTGACTCTGTTCGCCCTGGGAAACTCGGGGCAGAACAGCGTGACACTGCACTGCCCTGCACATGTGGCATGCTGGAGAGGTGCTGTGACTTTTCCCTGCAGTGGAGGATAAGGACATGGTGGAGGATGAGAAGGCAGAGTCGGACATTGTCTCTGGACCAACGGCGTGAGAACGTGGAGCGGGAAGCGGCGAGACCTGGCCAAGTTGCTGGTGTGGCTCTGCAGGAACTACATTAACCCAGTGGGCCGTAAAGGACATGTATTGTCCCTTACCGTATTAACAGCTCCACACATTCGGCGCTGCCATGCACTTTGGCAGACATCGACAGGCTCAAGGACTGGCCCACCTTCTGTTCTACATATTTGTTCAGGGCTGGTACTGCCTTTTTGGCAAAGAAATGACTGCTTGGTACTCTCCACCTCGGCTGGGCACAAGCCATCAGTTCTCTGAAAGTTGCAGAGTCCTCCACTTAAAAAAGGAGGGACTGCAGCACCAGCAACTTGGACAGGAGCATGTTCAGCTTCTGCGCCGTTGGATGCATGCACGCATACTGCTGTCTCTTGCCAATCGCTTCGGTAATTGATCTCTGATGGAATGTCTGACCAGAAGTAGGAGTAGGAGTAGGAGGAGCAGGAGCATCTGAACCAGCAGAAGATGGGGATGATAGACAGCTCCCTTCAGCTGAGGTGGTGGAGCCTTGACTGCCTGAAACGCGGTGCGTGCCACTGGGTGATGCAGTGGTTGCTGCGGCAGGTTGGACCACCACATGGGAGCTACGGTTTTCCCAGGCAACTGTGTGGCCACACATAATATGTTGACGCACGGTCGTAGTGCCAACATTGGCACCCTGGCCACGCTTTACCTTCTGCCACAGATTCGACATATGGCCACGTTCACCTCTACTGGTGCTTTGAAAAAAAAAAAACTGCCACACCGCCGAGTAGCTGATTTTCAGTCCAACAGTCTGCACTGACTGACTGCTACCACTGCTGCCTCTGTGAACCCCTGCACCACTACTTCCTATGCAGGTAGGCTGCTGCGAAGCAGGTGGTCTACCTCAGGCACGTTTAGCTCTCAAACTAACACTGCTGCCACCCTGCTGACTCAAAGCCATGCTACCACCTTGCTGGCTCCTCCGCTGCCTCACAGGCGAGCTACCACCCTCTTCTTCTGATGATGATGATAAAGCCCCTTCTGTACCTATCTCCCAAGTGCGATCGGCTTCATCATTATCGATTAGTGTCTGCACGTCACTGATGTCCTCCTCAACAGTCTCTGGGTCAGAAGCTAGACCGTTCGCAACACCACCACCCAAGCCACTCTCCTCATCACTACTTGCTCGCCTAGTGGTGAAAGCGGCGGATGTCTCCTCCAGATCTTGGCTGGGCAGTAGTTGCTGACTGTCCTCTAGTAGCTCTTCCTCACTGAAAAGTGGAGCTGAGCTTACAGCATATACTACTTCTCATGGTGAGGGAACAGAAAAGGACAGAGGCACGTTGAGGACAGGTAAGGGCACAGGGCCTGCTCCCGGGCCATGCCAACTAAGGGTTGTGTTTGACGAACCCATTAACTTTTGGCTGAGGGTGTCTGATGTCACTTGGAATGAAGTGGATGACTGAGTTAACCAATCAATAACTGCTGGTTTGCTGGTCAAGACACAACCTCTAGATACCACTGGGAGCTCAGGCCTCTCGCTGCGACTCCTGTTGCCATGCCCCCTTACACTGCTGCGACCGCTGCCGGCTTCAGAAACATTTAGGCCTCTGCCACACCTCTGTGTATGGCCTGGCACTTCTCTGTCATACTTTTAGCTGAACAAAATAAATCAAAAGCAATTTAAAACACCCCTAAAAGCGACAAATATTGTTTTCTTTTTGTACTATAATGGGCCACTAAACGCTTTCACCACAAATATTGGCAACAATAAACATTGTATATATTTTTCTTGTAGTACAGTAATACATCACTAAACACTTTGAACCCCAAATAACTACAGAAGTGAACTGTATATATATTTTTCTTGCAGTACAGAAATACGTCACTAAATGCTTTCACCACATATAGCTGCAGAAGTGAACTGAGTGTATATTTTTCTTTTTGTAATGAAATAGGCCACTAAACGCTTTTATGACAAATAAAGGCAACAGTGAACTGCGCATATATTTTTCTTGTAGTACAGAAATACGTCACTAAACGCTTTTATCTCCAAGTAACTGCAGAAGTGAACTGCATATATATATTTTTTTGTACTGAAATATGCCACTAAACGCTTTTCCGCAAATAATGGCAACAGTGAACTGCTTATATTTATTTCTTGTAGTACAGAAATACGTCACTAAACGCGCTTTTAACCCCAAGTAACTGCAAAAATGAACTGCATATATATTTTTCTTTTAGTACTGAAATACTCCACTAAACGCTTTCACCACATATAACTGCAGAAGTGAACTGTGGATTTATTTTTATTTTTCCACAGATATAAGCCACTAAAAGATTATCAACATAGCACTTGCACCCCAAGAACAAATTGTTGGAATGACAGAGCTGTATAATGGCTATTTGAATCCCCAAATTTTCTTTCCCTGCTTTCTTTTCTAGCACTGTCCCTAGCGCCTTCTGAATTCTCTCCCTGCATACTGTGATACTGTGATACTGTGAAAAGATTCCACACTATCCTTTCCCTGCACTAATAAACCTTTTTTTTTTTAGCGAATATCGTCACTTTGCAAATTCGCGAATATTGCTAATATAGTGCTATATATTCGCTATTTCGAATATTTGTTTTTTTTTTTGTTTTTTTTTAAGTTATTAATCCTTGTTGCTCTCTGGTTGTCTTCCCACTTCCCAAAAGCTGTTCTTACCTGTCCGGAGGATTCCTGGCTCCCTGCCCACTCCAGTCAATGCCCGTTGCCACTTCTGCCAACTTCCCGTGTGAATGCCATGGGAATGCCTCCAGGCTAAAATGTACTGTCGGATGTGAGAATCACGATCTCACAAATTTGACTAAGTTGTAATCGCAATGGGATTAATATAACCTGAATTACTCGCATTGCTGGGTTCCTAATGGTTGTATTGCTAGAATATAACGAATATCACAAATTCACGAATATAGCACTATATTCTCAATCTTCGTTATATTCTAGCAACAACCATTAGAAACTCAGCTCTAAGTTGAATTTGCAATGCGAACATATACCCGCATTGCAAATTCAACTTAGAGCTGGGTTCCTAATGGTTGGCTTGCTAGAATATAATAAAGATTGAGAATATAGTGCTATATTCGTGAATTTGTGATATTCATTATATTCTAGCAATACAATCATTAGGAACCCAGCTCTAAGTTGAATTTGCAATGTGAACATATACTTGCATTGCAAATTCAACTTAGAGCTGGGTTTCTGATGGTTGGCTTGCTAGAATATAAGAAAGATTGAGAATATAGTGCTATATTGTTGAATTCTGGATATTCGTTATATTCTAGCAATACAACGATTAGGAACCCAGCTCTAAGTTGAATTTGCAATGTGAACATATACTCGCATATATACTCGCATGATCAATCGCTGGCAGGCTGTAGATGCTAAATAAATAGCATCAAACAAGTATATCAGACGCTGTTTTGTTAACAGCGTCTGATATACCTGCTACCTGGTCCTCTGGTGGTCCCATTTGCTGGGATCGACCACCAGAGGACCAGGTAGCTATGTAAAGTTGCACCAAACACTACACTAACCCCCACCCCCACCCCCCCTCACTTATTAACCCCTTGTTAACCCCCAATCACCCCATCTAGATTACCTGATCACCCCCCTGTCACTGATCACCCCCCTGTCATTGATCACACCCCTTGTAAGGCTCAATTCAGACGTCCATATGTGTTTTGCGGATCCGTGGATTCACGGATCCGCGGATCTGATCCACGGATCCGCAGATCCGCAGATCCTCAAAACACGGACACCGGCAATGTGCTTTCCGCATTTTGCAGATCCGCACATTGCCAGAACTATATAGAAAATACTTTTTCTTGTCCGCAGACATTCTTGTGGACAAGAATAGAACATGTTCTATAATTTTGCGGAACGGAAGTGCAGACCCGGAAGCGCGGATCCGTAATTCCGGATCCGAGCGGGACAAAGTATGTCCCTATAGAAATGAATGGGTCCGCAATTCCGTTCCGCAAACAGAATTGCGGACGTGTGAATGGGGCATAAGGGTCCCTTATCACCGCCAGTTAGTTAGCTACTTGTTAGGTAGTTAGCGCCCAGCCCACTGCACCGCAGTCACTGATTTTGGCAGAGATTTTTTCATCCACATTGATCGATGCGAATGAAAAAATCTGTGCCGTTCATTTTTTTTTTTTTTCAGCCCAGAGGCTGAACGGAAAAAAATAATCCCATTACCCATATGCTCAATATAAGGAGAATCGCAGAAACTCCTAATGCTGGCCATACGTGTAATGATTGCGGAGACCTCAAATGCCAGGGCAGTACAAACACCTCACATGTGACCCCATTTTACAAAGAAGACACCCCATGGTATTCCGTAAGGGGTATGGTGAGTTCATGTAAAATTTTATTTTTTGTCACAAGTTAGTGGAATATGAGACTTTGTAAAAAAAAATATATATATATCAATTTCCGCTAACTTGTGCCCCAAAATTTTTTTCTGTGAACTTGCCATGCCCCTCACGGAATACCTTGGGGTGTCTTCTTTCCACAATGGGGTCACTTGTGGGGTATTTATACTGCCCTGGCATTTTTGGGGTCCTAAAGCGTGAGAATCCAAATGCGTAAAAATGCCCTGTGAAATCCTAAAGGTACTTATGGGAATTTGGGCCCCTTTGCGCATCTTGGCTGCAAAAAAGTGTCACACATGTGGTATCGCCGTACTCAGAAGAAGTAGGGAAATGTGTTTTGGATTGTATTTTTATATATACCCATACTTTGTGTGAGAAATATCGCTGTAAACGACAACTTTTTAAATTTTTTTATTCAAAGTTGTCAATTTACAGAGATATTTCTCTCACCCAGCATGGGTATATGTAAAATTACACCTAAAAACACATTGCCCTACTTCTCCTGAGTACGGCGATACCACATGTGTGACACTTTTTTGCAGCCTGGGTGCGCAAAGGGGCCCAAATTCCAACGAGTACCTTTAGGTTTTACATGGCTGCTCACAATTTAGCCCCGCCCAAAATGCTAGAACAGTAAACACACCCCAAAAATGACCCCATTTCGGAAAGTAGACACCACAAGGTATTCACTGAAGGGCATAGTGAGTCCGTCTGAGATTTTTTTCTTTTTTGCCAGAAGTTAGCAGAAATGGAAACTTTATTATTATTATTTTTTTCCTCAGAAAGTGTCATTTTCCGCTAACTTGTGAAAAAAAATGAAATGATACATGAACTCACCATTCCCCTCCGCGAATACTTTGGGGTGTCTTCTTTCTAAAATGGTGTCATTTGGGAGTATTTATACTATCCTGACATTCTAGCACCTGAAGAAACATGACAGGTGCTCAGAAAGTCAGAGCTGCTTCAAAATGCGGAAATTCACTTTTTTGCACCATAGTTTGTAAACGCTATAACTTTTACCAAAACCAATAAATATACACTGATTGGATTTTTTTTTAATCAAAGACATGTAGAACAATAAATTTAGAGAAAAATTTATATAGAAATGTCGTTTTTTTTAAAGATTTTACAACAGAAAGTGAAAAATGTCATTTTTTTGCTAAAATGTCGTTACATTTTTATTAATAGCAAAAAAAAAAAATGTCAGCAACAATGAAATACCACCAAATGAAAGCTCTATTAGTAAGAAGAAAAGGAGGTAAAATTCATTTGGGTGGTAAGTTGCATGACGGAGCAATAAACGGTGAAAGTAGTGTAGTGCAGAATTGTAAAAAGTGGCCTGGTCATTAAGGGTGTTTAAGCTAGGGAGGCTGAGGTGGTTAATTCGCAATGCGAATATAAATTCTCGTAATATTCGCTATATATATAGAATGACGAATATTCGATTTTGACGAATATATGATGAATATTCAATCGAATATTTGCAAAATATCGCAAAATCGAATATGGCACCTCCCGATAATCATTATTAACTATATCACAGGCAGAAGGGGGGGGGGTGCCTCTGGCCTGTGGAATTGTATAAAGTGTGAGTGCTGGCTGGCAATAAAGTGTTCCTGTTTTACCCTCAACAAAGAGCCTCGTCTCGGCCTTTCGGCTAAGATCAAGTGTAGTATCTGTTCTTATCGGTCTGCAGGGTAAGGCCACGAGACCAAAGACTGCTCCAAGAGAACGGCATGTAACCTCTGCGGACAGGCCTCCCACATCTACAGGGACTGCCCAAAGAGGGACCGTACCTTAGCAGCCGTCGCAGCCACAGCCCGGCCGGCAAAAACCCCACCCCAGCCCTGTCATAGGCGGCAACAAAACCAAAGGCAAAGCCGTCTAAGAAAGAGGGTAAGCGGACACCTGCCCCAGCCCATGCTCCCGTGCCCTCCCCTACCTGCCCAACCCCCTCCTGCCCCATCATCACCACCACTTAGGACATTCATATCCAATTCCCCATTACCTCAGTGGCACCCTCCCGCACCCCGAGCCCGACCCGCCCGGTTGCCCCCATGCCCCCACTGCAGCAGCATTAACCTCTCCTCCAGCCACTGCAGCCCTCTCTATGGAGGAATTACCCCCTCTTGTATCTCCAGGTATCAGCTAGAGGAAAGGGAAGAGAAAGAAGAGGGACAGCCCCGTCGCTGACCACTCCAAAAAGAAGATGGTCGTGTTAGAGAAAGTGGCCTCGCCCGACAAAGAAGATGGAATGGAACAGCAGGTGGAAGAACCGAAGGCCACCAATGAGGCCCCTGAACAGCAAAACCTCCACACCACCGTAAGCCTCGACGAGACCGACGTGGAGGAAATGGTGGCCAATGGAGCAACCACCGACCGGATTACGCTCCAGATAACCATAGAAGAGATCCAAGCCCAGTTCGAGCTGTTGCCGGGGACACCTGCAGACAGCAGGCAAGAAAAAGAAAATCCGCCGGAAAACCGTAGTAGTAACTAAGCTATATCTTCTCCGCTAACCTCTTTCTTTCTCTTACATGATGGAAAATGTAAACTTTTTTCCATCAATGTGAGGAGCATCAGAGATAGGTTCAGACATCAGAAGGTACTAACCTTTCTTACTTCACAGGTCGCCGATGTGTTTATGTTGCAGAAGTGTGCTTTGCCCCCCTCTAGGTCCTACAACCATCTGGCTAGGGAGTGGTCCCATGGCCCCTCCTACTAGTCCAGTGGTGGTAACTGTAAGTCTGCTGGGGTTGCCATCCTCCTCCGGGGAAACGTGTTCACACTTGACTCCGTCCAGGAGCTCGTATGCGGCAGGCTTCTTGTCGTAGACGGCTCCTGGGTGGGAGAGCTGGTTAGGCTCATCAATGTGTATGCCTCCCCTGACAAGGGTGAGTGACTGGAGCTTTTCCAGGCCCTCCAACTGCAACTCGCTACCACTAGGGCCGTAGTGATGGCCGGGGACTTCAACTGCCCGATCGAGGAGGACTGACGCAGCTCCGGGACTTCAAGCAAGCTAGATGTCACTTCTAAACTGCTTATTGAGATGGTGACCGAAGCGTCCATGCAGGATGTTGTGGGCTCCATGGGGAAAGGCTCCATTAATTATACATGGAGCTGACCCGATGGCTCACTCCATTCTAGGATTGACTTTGTGTTTACCTCTCGGGCAGTCAGGCTCAGCAGACACTCTATGGTCCCTTGCTTCTTCTTTGATCACAGAGCAGTTCAGGTCCAGTGAACCCTAGGTAACGGGTTCCCTCCCGGCCGTGGGTCCTGGAAGTTGAACTGCGCCCTGCTGAATTGTGAGGACGTGCTTTCGGAACTTAGAGAGGTCTACATACTCTGGCGGATTGACAAATGTTTGTTTAAATAGACTAGTAAGTATGTTAAAGTCCAGATTCGTTGTTTCTTTCAGGCCTAGCAACAACATGAGGCGTGTGAGAAAAAGAGGGCCTTCAGACCACAGACTACTACAGCGACCTCTACTCCCTGAAGAACACAGACAAGACGGCCGCCGATAAATGCCTGTCAGGTATCACTAACCATCTTGACCCTGCAGGTGCGGAGACAATGGATGTCCCTCTGACGGTGGGGGAGGTCCTCTCTGCCGCTAGATCCTTTAGGTCCAGCAGGACCCCGGGTAGTGATGGTCTTCCAGTGGAGCTATATGTAGTGCTGGGGGACCTGATCTGTCCGGACCTGCTGGAACTCTGTGAGGAGATGGTGGTGGAAGGTAGAATGCTTCCATCGTTGAAGGAAGGAATGATCATGACCCTATATAAGCGGAAGGGGTAGAGATGTGACTTAAAAAACTGGCGTCCCATCTCTCTCCTGAACGTGGACTACAAGATCCTCACCAAGGTACTGGCCAACCGGCTAAAGGTCGTCATCGGCAAGATCATCCACCCGAATCAGACCTGTGGCATCCAAGGCCACACGATCGCAGACAGTCTCAGTCTCTTGAGAGACATAGTGCACTACATCCAGGACCACCTTGTTCATGCCGCCCTGGTTAGCCTGGACCAGGAGAAGACATTTGATCGGGGGTCTCATGAGTTCATGGGCAAGGCGCAGTGCAGGCTAGGCCTAGGCAGGATGTTCTGTGCATTTGTTGACTGGTGCTGGTGAACGGCTGGAAGACTGACCCCTTTCGGGTATGCTCTGGGGTCCTTTGTGGAGGCAGAATGGAGAGATCAGAGGGATCACTGGACCAGGACCTGGACACTACGAGGTCAAGTGCTCGCTGTACATGGACAACGTGACCGTCTTCTGTGCTGACTGGTGTTCGGTGACTGCCTCATCCAGACCTGCGAGGAGTTCGGATAAGCTTCAGGGGCAAAAGTCAACTGTGGCAAGTCAGAAGCCATGCTCTTTGGGGACTGGCAACTGACCTCTTCTGCCCCCTTCTCATTTACCATCAAATTGGACTTCATCAAGATCCTTGGAGTCTGGTTCGAGAAGTAAGGTGCAGACCTCAATTCTTGGGAAGAACGCTTGGCCAAGGTCAATCAAAGAATTGGACAGCTCAGCTGTGAAGCCTCAGACAGCTCATGATTGAAGGTAAAGCACTTGTCCTGCGTAATGAAGCTCTGCCTGTGCTCCAGTACACTTCACAGGCATGGCCCCCTCTTGCCACCGTTTCCAGGGCCATCACCAGGACAGTGTTTCACTTAGTCTGGGGATCCAAGATGGACAGAGTAAAGCGAGCCATCAGGTACAAAGAGCCCTGCAAGGGCAGAAAGGGCATTCCGGACCTGCCCACTTTACTGTGGATCGCTTTTGTTTGTGACAGTGTTCGCTGGACTCTGAAAACAGCAAATGGCTCTGCGGGCAAGGCTATGTCTCGCTTCTTGCTCCTGCCCCTCTGGAGGGGTCTGGGCTGGGACAAGTGGGACATCTCTATCTCTTACAACTGGCATGCTCCTTGGTTCTATGGAGATGTCTTAAGGTTTGTGAGGGAACATCAACTGTAGAGCCTCAAGCCCGACTTGTGGAAACCAAAGACTATCCACAAGCTCATCAGAGCAAAAGATACGGTGGAGTCAATTCCAGCGATCCATGATGACACTGCAGAGACAGTTCGGACTAATGTGTCATCAGACAGGTTAATCAACGGGCACAAGGACTTGTCATGGATGGCCATCCAGGGTGGCTTGCCCATCTGGTCATTCATGCACGCCCGCAACCTGTGCAAAACCCGGTACTGCCCCAGGTACCCATACGCGGAGGAAACATCGTACCACCTGTTTTGGGAGTGCCCCCTTGACCAGGGCCTGTTGGATACCCTGGAACATTAACTCAAAGACTCTGTGCCCAGGAACAGCCTGAAACACACTTCGGTGCTGTATGGACTATTTCCTGGGATTCATACTGTTGAGGCCATCCAGGAGGCCTGGTGCCTTATGAACTGTTTTAAGGACGCTATATGGGTCGCCAGGAACAGGCTTGCACTCAGGAGGGAGAACATGTCTGTCCTGGACTTCCGCAGGCTTATCCGCAGTCTGCTGCGGGACTACAACATCTGGAGGACGTTGATGATGAAGAAGAGGACTAAACCCCCTGTTTGTTCTTGTCTTCTCAATAAAGCTTTGGGCATGTGATTCCTCACCCCCTCCTTCCCATGCCCCAACCCACATTACTGTCTGTATGCTTTGTTGGAAGGTTTTTGTGATTGAATAGGTATGCTAGTGTAGCATGAATTGCGATGTATAGCGTAGGTTAGCCTGTGATTTACATAACAATGCCATGCTCACAAAGACGATCGAATGAAATTTATTGAATGCTGTCTAGCACTAAAAGTTTGTATGTATATTGATTCACTGTAATAAAAGTGTCTTCAATCAAAAAATGTGTGTGTGGGGGGGGGGGGTGGGGTGGGGGGGGAGGCTGCACTGGGGAATTTTACATGCTGTATACTCCCCTGGCTATAATCCCTGAGCTCTTTTAAGAGCTTGTTCCTGCATCACTCTCTGAAGGAAGAGAAGTTCACCCACTGGAACCTGGAAGCCTTGTCTTAGGTCCACGGTGGGTAGAAGACGGCAAGATCCCAACCAAGCTATGGCGGTTCATGGGGTCGGCAGTGCTTACGATGTCAAGCGGAGTGCTTGGTGCCCTCGGGAAGCACTAGGATCATCTATCAATGGAGGTACCCACTCGGGGTGCCAGGCCGTCCGTTTCCACTTCATCTGATTCAATACGCTCATCTCTAGATACAAGAATATAGAAGAATATGGCTCCCGTTTCTGAAGTACTGCAGGTTGTAGCAGACCAAGGAAGGCCAAAGGAGGGGTAAGAAACACTGTTGCACAAAACAAACCTCAAGTCACTTTGTAACTATTTACAAACTTGCTACTATTCACACGCGACAAACTGAATAATTCAGCAAATTGTGGCAAGCAGTGAAATAGCATCAAACACTGCACATTAAATACACAAGCACTTTACTGTATATCATATGGACTATTGCTGTTTAAGAGACCACACATATTAATTGCAGTGAAACCGCATCAGTGTGAGCAATTATTAACTTTGCTGAATTTGTATAATACAGGACATATATATTAGCCTTCTTTACATTCTAGACATATATGCGAGAGGTCCGCATTTTAAAAAAAAGATTGTGAGAAATCAATTTGAATGCCCCCTAAGTTTCCTTTGTATACAAGATTAATAAATGTACCCCAATATGTGAAAGTTACCCTGCTGCTAAGTCTTGGAGATATAAATTTTTTTAGTGCCTTTTATATATTGTGTCTTCAGTCTGACTATCTGTTGTATATGGACAAAATGGTGAATAATTAGCTTTTATACAATAAAAGGATTATAAGGAAGAATATGTAATTTGGTATAAAAGCTTTCCTTTTTTTCATTCTAGGGCAATTTATAATTTTGTAGAATTCACAAAACGAACATTTATAATGATCATCCTTTCTCTAAACCCTTTCTCAGAATGAGGATCATTAACCTTTACCCTATGACCAAGGAGGTAATATTTTAGCAAAAGTAATGTATTCACTAGTGTATTGATTCTACTTTTATATAATATTAGAAATCCTTAATTCAGTCTGCTAAGCTATTAAACCATCCTCATCTTATTGATTGTGTCTATGAAGGAATAATCTGTCCACTATACTCAGATACTTAGAACAAGAAACGCTTTTAAGAATAAAGTTGTGTGGACTGGGTTGTTATTTAGTGGATATTTGCCTTCTCAAGTCTCTCAAACAATTGTACTAATGGATGTGCTGAGAAATGTAATTTTCTTAAGGTACTTTCATAAACATTCTCAAACATTGCAAGCCTGATTATACAATTGCAGCACACCCGAACAGTAAACTTAAAGGCTATAAATACCTTTGGGACAATTTTATGATTGCATTTTACTCATTTTGGGTAAAAAAAAAAAAAAACATTTTTCAATCAGTCTTTATTAACCCCTTCCTGACATATGACATACTATTACGTCATGGAAGTCAGTGACTATCTGCATCTTGACAAAATAGTACGTCATGGTGATCGGGCGGGCACCGGATCAGTGCGCCCGATCACTTCAGGCGTCCACCAGTCCATAATATCCAGGCCCCTGCTGTGTCCTGCTGTAAAAACCAATGCCAGCAGATTAACCCCTTCTATGCCGGAATCAGCGCTGACCACGACTTAGGTTCCCCAACCCGTAGCAAATCCCTCCTATCGGGTCCCCGCGCTGCTGTGGCGAGGATCCGATGGGTGACAAGGCAGCCCCATGCCGTGTAGAGGCTGCCCAATGCCTTGCATGGCGTCGGGACCTGCCTTCTACTGGTGCCAGGAGATCTAACCTCAGGCTGGGTCTCCTAGCAACCTGTTAGTGTATTAGTCTGTGTAATACACTAACGGGCAATGCATTGCAATATAGATACAAATACAGAAAAAGTGTTTTAAATATAAAAAAAAGGTTTCAAGAAAAATTTAAAAAAGGGCCCTTTCCCCAGATTTTATAATAAAAAAATTGCAAAAATTGCAACACCAAGCGATCAAAAAGGCTTATCGACCCCAAAATAATACCAATCAAACCGTCACCTGATCTCGCAAATAATGAGATCCAACTTGAGACAATCAGTCAAAAATTTAAAAAACTATGACTTTTAGACAATGGAGAAACTAAAATATGTTTTTTTTTGTTGCTTTAAAACTACTATTATTGTGCTAAAGTGAAATAAATAAAAAGGAAACATATTAGGTATTGCTGCATCCGTAACAACCTGCTCTATAAAAATATCATATGACCTAACCCCTCAGGTGAACACCGTAAAAAATAATAATAAAAACAGTGCCTAAAAAGCCATTTTTTGTCACCTTACATCACAAAAATTGCAATACCAAGGAATCAAAAAGGCGAATGCCCCACCAAAATAGTACCAATAAAACTGTCACCTCATCCCACAAAAAATGAGACCCTACCTAAGACAATCGGTCAAAAAATAAAAAAGCTATGGCTTTCAGACTGTGGAGACACTAAAACATCTTTTTTTGTTTCAAAAATGCTATTATTGTGTAAAATTTAAATAAATAAGAAAAAGTATACATATTAGGTATTGCCATGTCCATAACAATCTGCTCTATAAAAATGTCACACAAAAATAAATTAATAAAAACTGTGCCAAAATTCCAAATTTTTTGGTCACCTTGCCCCATAAAGTATAATAATGAATGATCAAAAAATTATGTCCCCAAAAATGCTACCAATAAAAACTTCAAATCTTCCTGCAAAAATCGAGCCCTTGCATAAGACGATCGGCAGAAAAATAAAAAAAATAAGACGTTCAGAAACCAGTAAAACTGTTATTTTATCCCCTAGTTTCCAAAATGGGGTCATTTTTGGGGAGTTTCTACTGTAAGGTACATCTGGAGCATTTCAAATGGGACATGGCATCTAATAACCAGTCCAGCAAAATCTGCCTTCCAAAAACCATATGGTGCTCCTTTTCTTCTGCGCCCTGTCGTTTGCCATTACATCAGTTTAGGACCACATGTTGGGTGTTTCTGTAACCCACAGAATCAAGGTAATAAATATTGAGTTTTGTTTGACTGTTAACCCTCGATGTGTTAAAGAAAAAAAATGAATTAAAATGGAAAATCTGCCAAAAAAATGAAATTTAGAAATTTCATCTCCATTTCCCTTTAATTCTTGTGGAAAGGGTTAACAAAGTTTTTAAAATCAGTTTTGAGTAACTTAAGGGGAGTACTTTCTACAATGGGGTCATTTATGGGGGGTTTCCACTATGTAAGACCCACAAAGTGACTTCAGGTCTGAACTGGTCCTTAAAAACTGGGTTTTGGAAATTTTCTTTAAAATTTTAAGAACTGCTTCTAAAACTCTAAGCCTTCTAACGTCCTAAAAAATAAAATGACATTTACAAAATGATGCCAACATAAAGTAGACATATGGGGAATGTTAAGTAATAAATATTTTATGAGGCATCACCTTCTGTTTTAAAAGCAGAGAAATAGAAATTTTGAAAATTGCAAATTTTTCAACATTTTTGGTAAATTTGTGATTTTTTCATATATAAAGGTGAAATATATTGACTAAAATTTATGACTATCATGAAGTGCAATGTGTCATGAGAAAACAAGCTCAGAATGGCTTGGATAAATAAAAGTGTTCAAAAGAAATTACCATATAAAGTGACACATATCAGATTTGCAAAAAATGGTGAGGGCAGAAGGTCGAAAACTGTCCCAGGGTAGAAGGGGCTAAACATTTTCAGCAGTTTTTGTTCTACAGGGTTACATTTCAGCCTATCTGCATACTATCTTATGTTCAGTTTCACACTGAGCCATCATGTTATTGGTCTGACAGCTGGATAAATAGCCCTTATCTCTAAACACCTGACAGCTCGAAAACACTAATTTTCAGCCATCATCAGTTTGATAAGACTTTAGCTATGATGAGTGTTTACAGCTTGAACAGGACCACTATGTTTTCTAGCAGCTCTGTGTGCAGGTCCATAGAGTTGAGTGCCTCTGCTTCGTTCTGTCATAAAGCAGGGGATTTGAAACTCTATGACATTCACAAAAAAAAGAAGCTATCATACAATGCAACAATATAACAATAACAACTAAAAAGACAGGTGTACTCTGCGGTCTTACTAAACCCTCATACTGATGTTAAAATTGAGAGATTAGCCAACATATCCTACGGTGGTGGACATATATGAGCACGAGCACCACGCCAGCGTTTCTCAAGTAGCTTGGGATCTAACACTCACCTATCTGTGCTGTATGGGCAATACCAGGGGCCAGTGAGCGAATTGGATGAGCGAAAAGGCCGACTCACAGCATACTCACCAGTTACCTCCAGCATGTAGCCATGCTTGCAATGAGAGGACGGAGGAGGGAGGAGGCTCTGATTCCCACCCAAGACTGGCTGATATGGCACAGGCCTCACAGGTGAACAGAAATGTAGCCTGTGGATGAAAATAAGGCACATTTACATAGGAGTTCATATACCTCCAAGCATCAAAACAACTGAAAACATGGCGTGGTGTGAAACAGGCAGGAAGTGCTCAAACCCAAATTAAGTTGTGCATCTATATACAGGGGAGCGGAACCTGCACTTGTAGTCCGTTGCTAATGGCAATCCCCAGCAAAAATGCGTACAGTGGAGGATGTGCCTGATTTTCATCCATAGCTTATATTTCGGTGCACCTCTGAGGCCTGGTCCATATCAGCCAGTCTTGGGTGGGGCTCACAGCCTCCTCCCTCCTCTCATTGCAGGCATGGCTACATGCTGGAGGTAACTGGTGGGTATGCTGTGAGTCAGCCTTTAGGCTCCTGTAATTTGCCCATTGGCCCCTGGTATTGCCCATATGGCACAGGTAGGTGAGTGTTAGGTCCCGAGCTACTTGAGAAAGCTTGGTGCGGTGCTCGGGCTCAGACATGTGCTCCACAGTAGGATATGTAGGCTAATCTCTTAATTTTAACAACAGTATGAGGGTTTAATAAGACAGCAGAGTGCACCTGTCTTTTCAATTGTTATTGTTATATTGTTATATTGTTTATCACATCGACACAATTGCCATCTTGTGGTCTATTGTGGTACTTGTGGTCCGCTGTGGGCATCCTCCACTGTATGCATTTTTGCTGGGGATCACCATTAGCAATGGACTACAAGTGTAGAATCTGCTCCCCTGTATATAGGTGCACAACTGCATTTGCATTTGAGCATTTCCTGCCTGTTTAACAGCACACCATTTTTTCAGTTGTTTTATAATACAATGCACACTGGATCTAGAGCCTAAGTTGGTAATATATCAAGATGCTTGATTTGAAGTAGAGATGAGCATATTGATTCTCTAGAATTAAAAAAAAAATGGATTTGTTAGGTTTAGAATTTCTTGATATTAAGTTCATGTGAAGAAAAGAGAGTCTGTCATGGGTTGTCTTGTTTTGGAAGTAAATTTACAAAATGGCACACACCATTTGTTAAAATTGTTGCTATCATAGTCGAAACAATTTTAATCATATTTATTACGATGGATCCTTTAGTTCGTACGGCACCAGGGGACTGCAGTACTCTTGGACATTTTTGCCAATATTTAAAAAAGTTCAAAATGATAAATATGGCCAAAAATGTAGGTCCCCCACAAAACATCTGACCATACTTAGTAAATGTAAACAGCTGACATGGTGCAAACATGTCATAAATATGTTGCAAATGCCTTCTCCACAGAAAAAAAAAAGGCACAAACACTACATTTTTCTGGCACAGTGCATTTGATACATTACCTTCTTAGTTTAAGCCTTTTATACGATTTCTAAAATTATCCCCTAAATTAACAGAGAAGAGTAATTAGAAGAATCCAGGGACATCCAGCACATGTAGTGAGGAAAGATGTGCTGGCCTTTTATTCAAGACTCTATTCACAGTGCTGTTCATCACCTCTGTCAGCTGTTGCATCACATTGGACATCAAGAATAGTGCAATGTACACCACTATTATTGTTGAGTCCCAAAATGGGACTCTGATTGATCCAATTACAACCTAACCTGTCATAAGCCTGATTTGGTTGAATATTAAGACTTCCAGAAGCCATGTGAGCATAGTCTAATACAGTGACACTGATCAGCAACCTCCGGAACTCCAGGTGTTCTGAAATTACAACTGTCAAAATGCTCTATTCACTTCTATGGGAGTTAGAAGAACAGCCGATGCATGTTTGCATGCTGGGAGTTGTAGTTTCACAGCAGTTGGATTTTTGAAAGTTGCTGACTCCTGGCCTAAAACATGCAAACCTGGATTATGGATACTATGTGGGGAAATTTACTATGAAAGGAATATCTTAAGTACATTTTCCTTTAGTCTGTGTTGGGATACTTTGTGCCAAATATATTTGCACACAGTTAAATGTGATGCATCTTTAAACCTAACTATACTTTAGTTTTCTGCACCACCCCCATACTGAAGTGGCTTTGGGACTTTTTTGCAGATTTATGGCTTGTTCACATGAACGTGCCGTATTTTGCGGTCCACAAATTGCAGATCCGCAAAACATGGATGCCGCCCGTGTGCCTTCTGCAATTTGCGGAAAGGGATGGCTCTTTATAGAAATGCCTATTCTTGTCCGCAAAACGGAATTGGACATGACTCTTAATTTTAGCGGGGCCACGGAACGGAGCAACGTATGCGGACAGCACATTGAGTGCTGTCCACATCTTTTGCAGCATCATTGAAGTGAATCAAAAAATGCGCCTCGGATGCGGAATCAAATGATGGTCGTGTAAATGAGCCCTTCAAAAAAATGGCCAGTCATAAATCTAAAGTGCAACTCATTAACATAGCTAGCCACTCTCATTTTTTCACCTACTTTTCAAAACAGAAGTGAGTGGTGTAAAAAATGTCAAAAGTCACAAAACGTTTGTGCAAGTGACCTCAATAAGTAGCAAAGGCCTTATTTTTGCAACTTTTTGAAGACAGAATTCTGAGTGAAGGGTATAATTAATTCCCTTCCATGTATTAAAGTATTATATATACAGAAGAGTACTAGATTCACAGCTCATATTTCTACACATTGTCTGATATGTTAGATGTGACGACCAAACAAGTTAAGCCTTGTATGGCCTAAAAATGTTTGCCTGTTCTTACAAAACTCAAGTAGAATGTTGGGATGAGCATTTCACAACATCTGACACCCTATGCAGCCATCATCTTCTCACTCTCTGGTTGCCTTCCTCATATTCCTATTATTTACATATGAACTCATAGGGGAACGTTTATCAATATGCCGCGTGATTTGCAGCAAAAAATACTAACATTACAAATCAAAAGTGGTGATTTGTTTCACCTCATATATCAAAAGACGCAATAGCACTTTTAACATGTGACTTTTTAAAATATAAATTAGATTATCCACCTATTTCTCTCGATTTGCGACATTTTAACGCCAATAGCACTAAAATTGAACTTTTTTAAATTGAAATGCGCTGTTTCAGCCAACCCTGCCACACTTCACTTGCAACTTTTGAAGCATTTGTGTGTAGTTTCCACTGGTAAATTGCGACTTTTGTTGCAGACTAGGAAAATTTTTGTTGTTTTGTTTTCGTTGAATGTCAATTTTCTGACAAAACCCTGTTGTTTAGCTCATTTATATTAGATGAAAATAAATGCTTTGTGTTTTAATAATTACCTATTACTTGTTCCCACGACAAGCTGCTTTTTCTTTTCATAAATGCGACTTTTTGACAACTTGAGCCATTTCTGCCGATAAGAGGATGATAAATGAGGCATAATATGCGCCAATTTGATAGCTCCGTCCACTTTGACATTTAGAACTCATTTTTGAAGTGATACTTTCTTTATGGTTAAACTTCTTGAGAAAACCGTTAATATATTTGGCGCAAATCAAAACACCATTCTTTTTGGCGCATTTAACACCACAATTCTGGCGCATTATACTTAGTAAATGTCCCCCATAGTGTTCCCATCAGTGGGGCTACCTATAGGCACAAGCCTACTGTGCCTATAGGTAAATCCGACCTATAGGTTTTTTGCATTTGCACTCACAAGTCCTTTGCATAATCTGCTTTGTGCTGTCGTCCTAGCACGTCCTAGGGTTAGCTAGCAGCAAGTAAAACATTTTTCAGCTTAAACAAATAATAAACTACATAATAAGTCAGGCCTTTGGAGCGGACTAAACATTGTCAAACAATCCCAGTTCCTTAGGAAAGTTATTCATTCAACTGTGATAGTGTATCAAGGATGTTTTAGCCCCCTGTGTAGTTAAGAGCTATACCCATTGTTTATATGGCCAAACTCATAGGAAAACATCTTGTATAAATTCTTTAACTGTTTGCATAAGGTGGTTTACTGCGCGTCTGTTGTCAGTCACTGGCTGTGAAAGAAATTACTTTGCACAAGCTGTCTTTTTCTATTTGATTTTTACATATAAAATAAATTGATGATAGCCAAACTGCTGCATTTAAGTCTATGCAGGGGGTATGGCTTCCTGGCTGGAAACTGGATTTGACAGTAAGGCACCTGTCATAGACTATTTCCCATGGAGGATATCACAAGGTAATAGAGCAGCAGTCAAGACAACACTTTCTATAGCACATCACACCAGCTTCATTTATCTGTTCAATGAATAGGAAATCTACTTAAGCCACAGTGCCAGGATATGCTATTTCTTTTGCTTTCCATGCATTTTTCAGTTTGCCAGGCCAAGTAATGGAAAATGGTATCAACAAAACAAATGTCCTTTAAAGTCACATAGTACTTAATAAATGCATTACTGCTTTTAACTTACATTGTTTCTGGGTACGCCAATTTAGACATTTACTTTGCTGATGTTGACTTGGCTTCTTTAGTATTGCATTTGTATTGATCGTTCTTAGTATGTGTATATATAGCATACAGCTCACTCACAATAATGCTGCTATGGTATAAAATAGTTCACTAGATCCTGTGATTGACCTCAGAGGACATGGTAAGGTTCAGAAATATGTGCAAGGAAGAAATATATGCATGTGTGGAGAAATGTAATGTTTTTTTGTATAAAGAATGAGTTATGATTCATTGTCTCTCTGTTTCATTTGCAGAATATTATGTTTGATTTACAGTCCATTGAGTCTGTGTCTATATATAGTCCAGTTTAGTGCTCTCATTAAGAGAAACAAAATAAGAGTATTGCAGAAACAGCAATATATATACAATAAGAACAGAGACATGGGGGAATGGATGGGCATTTGAAAGATAACAGAACAACATATCAAAGATCTTGAGAATGAGTCCTTAATTATCTTACAGATAAGGGGTGTCAAAGTTTTATGGTCTCTAAATTGATTTTATCTCAGAGACCTGGTGCCCCGACTATGTCTATGGAAGACTCTTTAGATCTTGTAGTGTGTTTAAATGCCGGGGACAAATTCAGTCCAGTATTCAAAGTATCAAGCAGTGTTTTAAATTTGTATTCCCAAATTCTTCTGGCTCTTTGAAATTTGAAATTACCTTTTAATATGAGAAGCTTTATGTGTTCTTCATTGTGTCCTGGGCTACAGAAATGTTTAGCCACAGGAAAGTGCAGCTTTTTCTCTTTAATTGTGTGGCGGTGGGACCTCATCCTTGCATTGAGTTTCTGTCCTGTTTCTCCAAAGTAGAGGCCTCCAATAGGACCTTTAGTGCAGAGAATCATATAAACCACATTAGATGTAGAACATGGGAATGTCCCAGGGATCTTATAGTCCTGCTGTGTGTTGGGGATCCAGATCTTATCTGTTGTTATTATATGGGAACAGGTTTTGCATCTTCTGACATTGCAGGGATGGGTTCCTTTTTCTGTGGTATATGGCCTTGAACTTGATCTGATTAGAATATTCCTTAGATTTGGAGGTTGTCGGTAAGCTAGTAAGGGGGGATCTGGGAAGATTATTTTCAGTCGATCATCCTTATGTAGGACATGATGTAATTTTTGGGCAGTTTTCCTCGGCACATCTATCTGTGGGTTGTAGGTCACAACCAGAGGTACCCGCTGGTTCTGTTTCTTTTCATTGTATTAGAGAAGTTGACTTCTGGGGATTTTGGTGACTCTTATGATCTGATCTTCAATTGAAGCAGCATGATAGCCCTGGTGTAAAAATGTCCTTTTCAGATATTGTAAATGCTCATCCCTGTCTGATGGACTGGTAGAGTAAAACACAGAAAACAAGGAGAAAGGTTAGAGAGTCTCTCTGTTAAGGACGATCTCCACCTCTAGGGGTGCCACCGGTGATGGGGAAGTGGAAATATATTTATGTACGTGGATGATTTATCAGAGGTATCTCAGTGAAGTCCATAAATCTATAAAAGACACCAAAGGAGCGAGGCAGCTAAAACGTACCGTTAGAACATCCAACGGTTAGTGTGATATCAGGAATAAAAAGAAAAGAGAAGAAAAAAGTACTATGGGGATATTGAAATGTGTTCCCCTTCTCCTACAATAGGATCTAGTAGTGCCAAGCAACCCACCAATTGGGATATATATTATTATAGGTAATCCATTGCAAGTATAGTACAAGTATTTCACTTACATATATAACCCCAGTAATACTGAAATCAATGGATTAAAATCAATTCTGATAAAATTCAGATACTGAGAGAGGAGTCTGTACACAACTGACCAAATTCATCCTCACCCATAACTATTTCTCTTTTAACAATGAGATATATTTACAGTGCACTGGGACCGCTTTGGGCAGTAAAATGGCACCGCAATATGCAAATCTCTTCATGGCAAAACTGGAAAATGATTTTTTGGTATCCTGCCCCCAAAAACCCTTGGCCTACTTCCGTTTCATTGAGGACATCCTAATAATCTGGACCAACTCTGAACATGAACTGATAAAATTTAATGAACAATTCAACAAATTCCATCCCACCATAAACCTGACCCTCAATTATTCACAGACAGAAGTAAACTTTCTGGACACAAGAATAAAACTTCAGGACAGCTCAATACAGACATCCCTGTATCTAAAACTTATTGATCGGCCTACATACCTCAAATGGGACAGTTTCCACCCCAAACATATTAAAAAGTCCATCATTTATAGTCAAGCCATCAGATATAGCCAAATCTGTTCCAGTCCATCAGACAGGGATGAGCATTTACAATATCTGAAAAGGACATTTTTACACCAGGGCTATCATCCTGCTTCAATTGAAGATCAGATCACAAGAGCCACCAAAATCCCCAGAAGTCAACTTCTCTAATACAATGAAAAGAAACAGAACCAGCGTGTATCTCTGGTTGTGACCTACAACCCACAGCTAGAAGTACTGAGGAAAACTGTCCAAAAATTACATCATGTCCTACATAAGGATGATTGACTGAAAACAATCTTCCCAGATCCCCCCTTACTAGCTTACCGACAACCTCCAAATCTAAGGAATATTCTAATCAAATCAAGTTCATGACCATATACCACAGAAAAAGGAACCCATCCCTGCAATATCAGAAGATGCAAAAACCTGTTCCCATATAATAACAACAGATAAGATCCGGATCCCCAACACACAGCAGGACTATAAGATCCCTGGAACATTCACATGTTCTACATCTAATGTGGTTTATCTGATTCTCTGCACTAAATGTCCTGTTGTAGGCCTCTATGTTGGAGTACCAGGACAAAAACTCAATGCAAGGATGAGGTCCCACCGCCACACAATTAAAGAGAAAAAGCTGCACTTTCCTGTGGCTAAACATTTCTGTAGCCCAGGACACAATGAAGAACACATGAAGGTTCTCATATTAAAGGGTAATTTCAAATCTCAAAGAGCCTGCAGAATTTGGGAATACAAATTTAAAACACTGCTTGACACTTTGAATACTGGACTGAATTTGTCCCCGGGATTTATGACCCACTACAAGATCCAGTGGTGTTGCGAGGGGGGTGCGGGGGGTGCGGGCCGCACCGGGTGACACCAGTCTGATGGGGTGACACCCGGACCCCCCACCCAACACCAGTAGCATCCCCAGGCCCCTCACCCCCGGCGCTGCACTGACGGTAGTGGCTAAACTCCAGACACGAAACGGACCTCCTGACGTCACTGGGTCACGTGACATTCTCTTGTCACGTGACTCTGAATTGGCAGCGCAGCGGCAGTCAGGGTAGGAATCCAGAGAGCTCAGAGCTCAGGCTGTCTGCAGAGCAGGTCACAGATGGCTGCTCTTAACTCATAGAGGGGGGAGAGAGTGAGTGAATGTCAGTGCTGGAGGTAGATGTGTGTGCTGTGGACGTGCTGAGGGGAGGGGGGCCCGAGAACTGTATGGTGAAGGATTCTGTGTGAGACTGTATGCAGAGGTGGGGATGCCTTTAATATTGTATACGGGTGGGGGGTCGTGCTGTGTAATATTTGTAGGGGGCATTGTAATAATTTGCAGGGGGATGTATTATTGTCTGCAGAAGGGGGCCGTGTAATATTGCATGCGGAGGGGGGGGGAGGGTGTAAAAATGCAGTTTTGTATGGAGGGGGGGGGGGCTGCCATGTCGTTTTGCATGCAGGGGGATGCCGTGTCGTTTTGTATGCAGGGGAGGGATACCGTGTAGTTTTGTGTGCAGGCAGGGCGGGGGATTGCCGTGTAGTTTTGTATGCAGGGGAGGGATGCAGGGTAGTTTTGTATGCAGGGGGTGCCGTGCAATATTGCATGCAGGGGTTGTCGTGCAATATTGCATGCAGGGGGTGCCGTGTAATATTGTATGCAGGGGGTGCTGTGCAATATTGTATGCAGGGGTGCTGTACAATATTGCATGCAGGGAGTGCCGTGTAATATTGCAAGTGAGGGGGTGCCGTGTAGTTTTGTATGTAGGGAAGGGGTGCCGTGTAGTTTTGTATGCAGGGGGTACCTTATAGTTTTGTATTGGGGGACGTGTAGTTTTGTATTAGGGGAGCGTGTAGTTTTGTATGCAGGGGAGGGATGCAGGGTAGTTTTGTATGCAGGGGGTGCCGTGCAATATTGCATGCAGGGGTTGTCGTGCAATATTGCATGCAGGGGTGCCGTGTAATATTGTATGCAGGGGGTGCTGTGCAATATTGTATGCAGGGGGGTGCTGTGCAATATTGCATGCAGGGGGGGTGCCGTGTAATATTTCAAGCGAGGGGGGGGGGTGCCGGTGCCGCGTAGTTTTGTATGTAGGGAAGGGGTGCCGTGTAGTTTTGTATGCAGGGGGAGTACCTTATAGTTTTGTATTGGGGGGACGTGTAGTTTTGTATTGGGGGGAGCGTGTAGTTTTGTATGGGGAGCGTGTAGTTTTGTATGGGGGAGCGTGTAGTTTTGTATGGGGGGGCGTGTAGTTTTGTATGGGGGGGGCGTGTAGTTTTGTATGGGGGGGCGTGTAGTTTTGTATGGGGGGCGTCGGCGATCTGTCTGCTAGCGGGGGGGGTGACACCATTTTCTACCGCACCGGGTGACACCAGCCCTAGCAACGCCACTGACAAGATCTAAAGAGTCTTCCATAGACATAGTCGGGGCACCAGGTCTCTGAGATAACATCAATTTAGAGACCATAAAACTTTCACTCACCCTATCTGTAAGATAATTAAAAACTCATTCTTAAGATCTTTGATATGTTGTTCTGTTATCTTTCAAATGCCCATCCATTCCCCCATGTCTCTGTTCTTATTGTATATACACTCACTTAAAGAATTATTAGGAACACCATACTAATAAGGTGTTGGACCCCATTTTGCCTTCAGAACTGCCTTAATTCTACGTGATTTAACAAGGTGCTGATAGCATTCTTTAGAAATGTTGGCCCATATTGATAGGATAGCATCTTGCAGTTGATGGAGATTTGAGGGATGCACATCCAGGGCACGAAGCTCCCGTTCCACCACATCCCAAAAATGTTCTATTGGGTTGAGATCTGGTGACTGTGGGGGCCATTTTAGTACAGTGAACTCATTGTCATGTTCAAGAAACCAATTTGAAATGATTTGCGCTTTGTGACATGGTGCATTATCCTGCTGGAAGTAGCCATCAGAGGATCGGTACATGGTGGTCATGAAGGTATGGACATGGTCAGAAACAATGCTCAGGTAGCCCGTGGCATTTAAACGATGGCCAATAGGCACTACGGGGCATAAAATGTGCCCAGAAAACATCCTCGACACCATTACACCACAATCCAGCACAGTGGTAACAAGGCATGATGAATACATGTTCTCATTCTGTTTACGCCAAATTCGGACTCTAACATTTGAATGTTTCAACAGCAATCGAGACTCATCAGACCAGGCAACATTTTTCCAGTCTCCAACAGTCCAATTTTGGTGAGCTTGTGCAAATTGTAGCCTCTTTTTCCTATTTGTAGTGGAGTGGTACCCGGTGGGGACTTCTGCTGTTGTAGCCCATCCGCCTCAAGGTTGTGCGTGTTGTGGCTTCACAAATGCTTTGCTGCATACCTCGGTTGTAACGAGTGGGTATTTCAGTCAACGTTGCTCTTCTATCAGCTTGAATCAGTAGGCCCATTCTCCTCTGATCTCTAGCATCAACAAGGCATTTTCGCCCACAGGACTGCTGCATACTGGATGTTTTTCCCTTTTCAAACCATTTTTTGTAAACCCTAGAAATGGTTGTGCGTGAAAATCCCAGTAACTGAGCAGATTGTGAAATACTCAGACCGGCCCGTCTGGCTCCAACAACCATGCCACCCTCAAAATTGCTTAAATCACCTTTCTTTCCCATTCTTACATTCAGTTTGGAGTTCAGGAGATTGTCTTGACCAGGACCACACCCCTAAATGCATTGAAGCAACTGCCATGTGATTGGTTGACTAGATAATTGCATTAATGAGACATAGAACAGGTGTTCCTAATAATTCTTTAGGTGAGTGTATATTGCTGTTTCTTCATATGTTCTTGTAGTACGCCTGATGAAGGGACTGGTGATGTCCCGAAAGCTCGCTATGTAACATCATTACTTCTATTTTTGTTAGCCATTAAAAGGTATCAAACCTGCAATACTCTTATTTTGTTTCTCTTAATGAGAGCACAGAACTAGTTTTCTATTGGCTAACATGGTACCAGACTTTTTTCTTTTTTTATATATAGTCCTGCATTTCTGCAGATCAGGTTACAGCACTTGTACTCAGTATAGTACATAGACCTAAATCTCAATACAGAGCATTCATAGTTGGACACACCTAGGCTACTTTCACACTTGCGTTTACGTTTTTGAGATATTGAGGTATAGAAATCCAGCAGATTGTCAATGGGGACAAAACTGAAATGAACAGAACGGAATGCTCCAAAATGCATTCTGTTCTGTTTGGTTGCATTCCCATAACGGAGAGCAGCTGGGGTTTTCTGTTCGGGATGGAATGTGTTTTTTCTAGAACACGATCCGTCATTGCTATTTTAAAGATATCACAACTAGAGATGAGCGAACACCTGGATGTTCGGGTTCGAGAAGTTCGGCCGAACTTCCCGAAAATGTTCGGGTTCGGGATCCGAACTCGACCCGAACTTTATCCCGAACCCGAACCCCATTGAAGTCAATGGGGACCCGAACTTTTAGGCACTAAAAAGGCTGTAAAATAGTCCAGGAAAAGGCTAGGGGGCTGCCTAAGGCAGCAAAATGTTGGTAAATCCCCTGCAAACAAATGTGGATAGGGAAATGAATTAAAATAAAATAAAATAAATAAAAATTAACCAATATCAATTGGAGAGAGGTCCCACAGCAAGGAATCATGCGTCATATCACCCACCACTGGAGAAGGCCACTCTCATTTATTTCGGACCAGCACCCAGACAGAGGAGAGAGGTCCCACAGCAAGGAATCATGCGTCATATCAACCACCAACGGAGAAGGCCACTCTCATTTATTTGGGACCAGCACCCAGACAGAGGAGAGAGGTCCCACAGCAAGGAATCATGCGTCATATCAACCACCAACGGAGAAGGCCACTCTCATTTATTTCGGACCAGCAGCCAGACATAGGAGAGAGGTCCCACAGCAAGGAATAAGGCGTCATATCAACCACCACCGGAGAAGGCCACTCTCATTTATTTCGGACCAGCACCCAGACAGAGGATACAGGTCCCACAGCAAGGAATCATGCCTCATATCAACCACCAACGGAGAAGGCCACTCTCATTTATTTTGGACCAGCACCCAGACAGAGGATACAGGTCCCACAGCAAGGAATCATGCGTCATATCAACCACCAACGGAGAAGGCCACTCTCATGTATTTCGGACCAACACCCAGACAGAGGATACAGGTCCCACAGCAAGGAATCATGCGTCATATCAACCACCAACAGAGAAGGCCACTCTCATTTATTTCGGACCAGCACCCAGACAGAGGATACAGGTCCCACAGCAAGGAATCATGCGTCATATCAACCACCAACGGAGAAGGCCACTCTCATTTATTTGGGACCAGCACCCAGACAGAGGTTACAGGTCCCACAGCAAGGAATCATGCGTCATATCAACCACCAACGGAGAAGGCCACTCTCATTTATTTCGGACCAGCACCCAGACAGAGGATACAGGTCCCACAGCAAGGAATCATGCGTCATATCAACCACCAACGGAGAAGGCCACTCTCATTTATTTCGGACAAGCACCCAGACAGAGGAGAGAGGTCCCACAGCAAGGAATCATGCGTCATATCAACCACCATCGGAGAAGGCCACTCTCATTTATTTCGGACCAGCACCCAGACAGAGGAGAGAGGTCCCACAGCAAGGAATAAGGCGTCATATCAACCACCACCGGAGAAGGCCACTCTAATTTATTTCGGACCAGCACCCAGACAGAGGATACAGGTCCCACAGCAAGGAATCATGCCTCATATCAACCACCAACGGAGAAGGCCACTCTCATTTATTTCGGACCAGCACCCAGACAGAGGAGAGAGGTCCCACAGCAAGGAATCATGCGTCATATCAACCACCACTGGAGAAGGCTACTCTCATTTATTTCGGACCAGCACCCAGACAGAGGAGAGAGGTCCCACAGCAAGGAATAAGGCGTCATATCAACCATCACCGGAGAAGGCCACTCTCTTTTATTTGGGACCAGCACCCAGACAGAGGAGAGAGGTCCCACAGCAAGGAATCATGCGTCATATCAACCACCACCGGAGAAGGCCACTCTCATTTATTTGGGACCAGCACCCAGACAGAGGATACAGGTCCCACAGCAAGGAATCATGCGTCATATCAACCACCACCAGAGAAGGCCACTCTCATTTATTTCGGCCCAGCACCCAGACAGAGGAGAGAGGTCCCACAGCAAGGAATCATGCCTCATATCAACCACCACCGGAGAAGGCTACTTTCAGTTATTTCGGCCCCACCACCCAGACAGAGGAGAGGTTCATTCAACTTTGGGTTGCACCGCAAGATCATGGTAAAGTTAAAAAAATGAGGAATCAATAAAGAAGTGCCCCGGAGTACAAGAATACATGGTTGATGGGGAGGCAGTTATAAATGTCTATTCTGCACAAGGGAGGCACAGGTCCTGTGGGATCCATGCCTGGTTCATTTTTATGAACGTCTGCTTGTCCACGTTGGCTGTGGACAGGCGGCTGCGTTTGTCAGTAATGACGCCCCCTGCCGTGCTGAATACACGTTCTGACAAAACGCTGGCCGCCGGGCAGGCCAGCACCTCCAAGGCATAAAGTGCTAACTCTGGCCACGTGGACAATTTGGAGACCCAGAAGTTGAATGGGGCCGAACCATCAGTCAGTACGTGGAGGGGTGTGCAGACGTACTGTTCAACCATGTTAGTGAAATGCTGCCTCCTGCTAACACGTTCCGTATCAGGTGGTTGTGCAGTTAGCTGTGGCGTGGAGACAAAACTTTTCCAAATTTCTGCCATGCTAACCCTGCCCTCAGAAGAGCTGGCCGTGACACTGCTGCGTTGGCGACCTCTTGCTCCTCCTCTGCCTTCGCCTTGGGCTTCCACCTGTTCCCCTGTGACATTTGGGAATGCTCTCAGGAGCGCCTCTACCAGCGTGCGCTTGTACTCGCGCATCTTCCTATCACGCTCCAGTGCAGGAAGTAAGGTGGGCACATTGTCTTTGTACCGGGGATCCAGCAGGGTGGCAACCCAGTAGTCCGCACACGTTAAAATGTGCGCAACTCTGCTGTCGTTGCGCAGGCACTGCAGCATGTAGTCGCTCATGTGTGCCAGGCTCCCCAGAGGTAAGGACAAGCTGTCCTCTGTGGGAGGCGTATCGTCATCGTCCTCCGTATCCCCCCAGCCACGCACCAGTGATTGGCCTGAGCTGTGTCGGGTGCCACCCCGCTGTGAACCTGCTTCATCCTCATCCTCCTCCACCTCCTCCTCATCCTCCTCGTCCTCCAGTAGTGGGCCCTGGCTGGCCACATTTGTACCTGGCCTCTGCTGTTGCAAAAAACCTGCCTCTGAGCCACTTCTAACAGACTGGCCTGAAAGTGCTAAAAATGACCCCTCATCCTCCTCCTCCTCCTGGGTCACCTCCTCTTCCATCATCGCCCTAAGCGTTTTCTCAAGGAGACATAGAAGTGGTATTGTAACGCTGATAACGGTGTCATCACCACTGGCCATGTTGGTGGAGTACTCGAAACAGCGCAATAGGGCACACAGGTCTCGCATGGAGGCCCAATCTTTGGTGGTGAAGTGGTGCTGTTCCGCAGTGCGACTGACACGTGCGTGCTGCAGCTGAAACTCCACTATGGCCTGCTGCTGCTCGCACAGTCTCTCCAGCATGTGCAAGGTGGAGTTCCACCTGGTGGGCACGTCGCATATGAGGCGGTGAGCGGGAAGGCCGAAGTTACGCTGTAGCGCAGACAGGCGAGCAGCGGCCGGAAGCGTGCACAGACGGCCCTCACTTTATGCAGCAGCTCTGACATGTTGGGGTAGTTGTGAATGAACTTCTGCACCACCAAATTCAGCACATCCGCCAGGCAAGGGATGTGCGTCAAACCGGCTAGTCCCAGAGCTGCGACGAGATTTCGCCCATTATCGCACACCACCAGGCCGGGCTTGAGGCCCACCGGCAGAAACCACTCGTCGGTCTGTTGTTCAATACCCCACCACAACTCCTGCGCGGTGTGGGGCCTGTCCCCCAAACATATGAGTTTCAGAATGGCCTGCTGACGTTTACCCCGGGCTGTGCTGAAGTTGGTGGTGAAGGTGTGTGGCTGACTGGATGAGCTGGTGGAAGCAGAGGAGGAGGAAGCCGAGTAGGAGGAGGAGGCTACAGGAGGCAAAGATTGATACCCTGTGATCCTTGGCGGCGGAAGGACGTGCGCCAAGGAACTCTCCGCCTGGGGCCCAGCCACCACTACATTTACCCAGTGTGCAGTTAGGGAGATATAGCGTCCCTGGCCGTGCTTACTGGTCCACGTATCTGTGGTTAGGTGGACCTTGCCACAGATGGCGTTGCGCAGTGCACACTTGATTTTATCGGATACTTGGTTGTGCAGGGAAGGCACGGCTGTCTTGGAGAAGTAGTGGCGGCTGGGGACAACATACTGTGGGACAGCCATGGACATCAGCTGTTTGAAGCTGTCTGTGTCCACCAGCCTGAATGACAGCATTTCAAAGTTCAGTAGTTTAGAAATGCTGGCATTCAGGCCCAGGGCTCGAGGGTGGCTAGGTGGGAATTTACGCTTTCTCTCCAAGGTTTGTGAGATGGAGAGCTGAACGCTGCCGTGTGACATGGTGGAGATGCTTGGTGACGCAAGTGGTGGTGTCGGTGGCACATCCTCTGTTTGGTGGGCGGCAGGTGCCAACGTTCCTCCCGAGGTGGAGGAAGAGGCCGAGGCAGCAGCAGAAGAGGGAGCAGGGGGAGCCTGAGTGAGTTCCTTGCTTTTAAGGTGTTTACTCCACTGCAGTTCATGCTTTGCATGTAGATGCCTGGTCATGCAGGTTGTGCTAAGGTTCAGAACGTTAATGCCTCGCTTCAGGATCTGATGGCACAGCATGCAAACCACTCGGGTCTTGTCGTCAGCACATTGTTTAAAGAAGTGCCATGCCAGGGAACTTCTTGAAGCTGCCTTTGGGGTGCTAGGGTCCCTGGTGGCGGTGGCCAGTATCAGGCGAACTCTCTTGGCGGCGGCTGTTCTGCTTTTGCCCCCTGCTCCCTCTTTTGCTACGCTGTTGGCTCGGTCTCACCACTGCCTCTTCCTCTGAACTATGAAAGTCAGTGGCACGACCTTCATTCCATGTGGGGTCTAGGACCTCATCGTCCCCTGCATCGTCTTCAACACAGTCTTCCTCCCTGACCTCCTGTTCGGTCTGCACACTGCAGAAAGACGCAGCAGTTTGCACCTGCGTTTCGTCCTCATCAGAGACGTGTGGACTCCGATGAGGTGGTATTCCCATGTCCTCATCATCAGGAAACATCAGTGGTTGTGCATCAGTGCATTCTATGTCTTCCACCATTGGGGAAGGGCTAGGTGGATTTCCTTGGGAAACCCTGCCAGCAGAGTCTTCAAACAGCATAAGAGACTGCTGCATAACTTGAGGCTCTGACAGTTTCCCTGATATGCATGGGGGTGATGTGACAGACTGATGGGCTTGGTTTTCAGGTGCCACCTGTGCGCTTTCTGCAGAAGACTGGGTGGGAGATAATGTTGTGAATATGCTGTATCCACTGTCGGCAACCCAATTGACTAGCGCCTGTACCTGCTCAGGCCTTACCATCCTTAGAACGGCATTGGGCCCCACCAAATATCGCTGTAAATTCTGGCGGGTACTGGAACCTGAGGTAGTTGGTTCACTAGGACGTGTGGCTGTGGCAGAATGGCCACGTACTCTCCCAGCACCAGAGGGTACACTAACACCACCACGACCGCGTCCGCGTCCCTTACTAGATGTTTTCCTCATTGTTACCGTTCACCAAGCACCACAATAAGGAAAAAAATATTTGGCCCAATGTATTGATTTCAAATTTAGGCCTTTTTTTACAGGCACCTAACACTATCTGCCTATTTGTTTATGTAGCGCATTACACTAATCCAGGCACAGCAGTAACCACTGATTTAGGGGAATATCTCTTTTAGGGCTAGTATTTAGGCCCTGGATGAAAGGTATCCTTTTATGGACAGATTTACAATTGGCCTGCAACTGCTGGGACAACAGATTCAGGGTATTGCTATTTTGCCAGATTAATTTCACCCCAGAACAAAATATATGTTTTAGCAGACACTATGAAATCTGGCCTGCAACTGCTGGGACACCAGATTCAGGGTATTGCTATTTTGCAAAATTAATTTCACCCAGAACAAAATATATGTTTTAGCAGACACTATGAAATCTGGCCTGCAACTGCTGGGACACCAGATTCAGGGTATTGCTATATTGGCAGAGTTAATTTCACCCCAGAACAAAATATATGTGTAGCAGACACTATGAAATCTGGCCTGCAACTGCTTGGGACACCAGATTCAGGGTATTGCTATATTGGCAGGTTAATTTCACCCCAGAACAAAATATATGTGTAGCGGACACTATGAAATCTGGCCTGCAACTGCTTGGACACCAGATTCAGGGTATTGCTATATTGGCAGGTTAATTTCACCCCAGAACAAAATATATGTGTAAGCGGATACTATGAAATCTGGCCTGCAACTGCTTGGACACCAGATTCAGGGTATTGCTATATTGGCAGGTTAATTTCACCCCAGAACAAAATATATGTGTAAGCGGACACTATGAAATCTGGCCTGCAACTGCTTGGGACACCAGATTCAGGGTATTGCTATATTGGCAGGTTAATTTCACCCCAGAACAAAATATATGTGTAAGCGGATACTAGGAAATCTGGCCTGCAACTGCTTGGACACCAGATTCAGGGTATTGCTATATTGGCAGGTTAATTTCACCCCAGAACAAAATATATGTGTAAGCGGACACTATGAAATCTGGCCTGCAACTGCTTGGACACCAGATTCAGAGTATTGCTATATTGGCAGGTTAATTTCACCCCAGAACAAAATATATGTGTAAGCGGATACTATGAAATCTGGCCTGCAACTGCTTGGACACCAGATTCAGGGTATTGCTATATTGGCAGGTTAATTTCACCCCAGAACAAAATATATGTGTAAGCGGACACTACGAAATCTGGCCTGCAACTGCTGGGACACCAGATTCAGGGTATTGCTATATTGGCAGGTTAATTTCACCCCATAACAAAATATATGTGTAAGCGGATACTAGGAAATCTGGCCTGCAACTGCTTGGACACCAGATTCAGGGTATTGCTATATTGGCAGGTTAATTTCACCCCAGAACAAAATATATGTGTAAGCGGACACTACGAAATCTGGCCTGCAACTGCTGGGACACCAGATTCAGGGTATTGCTATATTGGCAGGTTAATTTCACCCCAGAACAAAATATATGTGTAAGCGGATACTAGGAAATCTGGCCTGAAACTGCTTGGACACCAGATTCAGGGTATTGCTATATTGTCAGGTTAATTTCACCCCAGAACAAAATATATGTGTAAGCGGACACTATGAAATCTGGCCTGCAACTGCTTGGACACCAGATTCAGAGTATTGCTATATTGGCAGGTTAATTTCACCCCAGAACAAAATATATGTGTAAGCGGATACTATGAAATCTGGCCTGCAACTGCTTGGACACCAGATTCAGGGTATTGCTATATTGGCAGGTTAATTTCACCCCAGAAAATAATCTATCCTTTGCCAGACAGCAGACCGTATTATACTTGTCTAGCCAAAGCTGGAACACCAGATTTAGGTGATTGGTATTTGGGCAATTGTATTTAACCCCTTAATAAAATATAGAAATTGCTGTCCTGAGTTTCTAGGGTTGACAATTAGCACAGCCATGCCCCTGATGTATGATATAGCAAAAAAAAAACTAGTATTGATGGATTGATGGACTTGGTGGCAGCTTCTTCTAGTGCACCACAAGTCACAAAATGGCCGCGATCAACCCAGAAAATAAGTGACAGAAAAACGCTCTGTGCAGCCTAAAAACCAGTGAGCAAGTAACTAGCAGAAGTTCAATGATTCTCAGCTGTTGATCAATCACTTCATTAAGTGTTTTGGCTAAGTTAATCCCTTCCTAATCTCGCCCTAACACAGCAGCTGCATCCTCTCCCTACACTAGTCAGAGCAGTGTGACGTGCGGCGCTAAGTGACTCCAGCTTAAATAGAGGCTGGGTCACATGCTGCACTTGGCCAATCACAGCCATGCCATTAGTAGGCATGGCTGTGATGGCTTCTTAGGGCAAGAAGTAAAACGCTAGCTGATTGGCTGCTCTGCAGCCCTTCAGAAAGCGGGAAGTAATCGACGAACACCGAACCCGAACCCGAACTTTTTTGAAAATGTCCGGGTTCGGGTCCGGGTCTTGGACACCCCAAAATTCGGTACGAACCCGAACGATGCTCGAACTGTTCGCTCAACACTAATAGGAGGGCTATGTCATTGAAAAATATTCTGGCTGCTAGCCATTTGAAATCAGATAAAAAATTGGATCCAGCTCAATACTCCTTTTTTCCAAACCTAATAAGTACTTTCGGATGTGGTTGTAAACATTGCTTATGCTGAGGTAGGATTGCTCATTGGACTACATTTTTTGCTCATCCACAAGAGAAGTTTTTTATTTTGAGTTCTTATGTTATCTGTCTCCTGTAGAGATGAGTAAAGTTCTAAAAAATTCAATTTGGTTGCTTCACTGAGTTTCACAAAGAAATTCAATTTGTGACAAATTATTTGTCATGAAGGGCATTCCTTTTTATGTAATGGGCACAATGACAGGGAATAGTGATTGCGCAGACCCGCATCATTGAGTCCCTCAGCTGCCGCGTTCATCACTGATCATGGCCTCTCAGGCAACAATTTGGGCATTTCAGTGGTTAATCAGGGTAAAAAATAAATAAATAAATACTCACCTTATCCGATTGCTCGCATAGAGACAATCGCAGCCATTTTGATTGAAGACACTGCGCGAAATCTTGCACGGTGACATGATGACATGATGATGTCATTATGCTGGCGGGCATGGTCATACGTCACCCTGCGTGAGATTTTGTGTGGTTTCTGCAATCAATATGGCCGTGACGGCCTCTTCGCATGCAAATAGATGAGGTGAGTATGTTTTTTTTTTTATTTTCTGTCTCTCGTGATAAAAATTACAGACCTCTACATTCTTTGTAGGTTGGAAAACTTGCAAAATCCCCAGTGTCTCAAATACCTTCCCCCCCGCCACTAAATATATATATATATATATATATATATATATATATATATATAGTAATAAAAATAGAGCAGCACTCCAAAAATTGATAAAAAGCAAAAGTGTTTCTTTATTCACCCAGAAGGCATGGCAACGTTTCAGCTCCTGTATCGGAGCCTTTCTCAAGCAAACTGTGCAGTGCATACAAGCATTATATAGTCAGTGAATAGTGACATCATAATCAAGCATCATCCAAGTTCATTAACCCTTCACATATGTGTCATTGAGTCAATCATGTAACACACTCCACAAAGTGACATCAAATAGTTGATACAAAAATTTATATGTGCAATATACAATTTCAAAGATACGTGTAGTACAAACATGATTCAAATTAATTCATAAGTGATTCCATAAAAAGTCCATCCGTTAAGAAAAGTGCTGGTGCATAATCAGTTAATAATTCCAATCGTCACAGGGAGATGACGATATTCCAGACACATACCCCCTATCCGGAAGTTTCACAGCCACCTCAGGACGATCATTCAATGCCGTACATGCCGGCGTCCGGAAGTAAAACACTGCGCATGTCAGACAGAGCGTGCGACATGACATCACCCGCTACTGAGAGATACGCACAAACGTTATTACAATCCTGACGTCCCGATATTTCCCGAGTCTGCGCAGTGCCACACACAAGACTAGGACCGCCATCTTAAGTGTGGGAAACCGTACCCGGTACCCAAACACACAATGATGGCAGTCCAACTCATACATAACTCACCCATAAAATACTCTGCCTATTCAAGTCCTGTATCAGTGGCCGGCGTGATATTTCACACGCCAACCCCCAACAACAGGGCACCGAGCATCAAGCGCCCGTACCTACAGGCTCCTGACCCTTAGTGCAATATTGGCAGAAGGAGGGTTCTCCTCCATGGGACAAAACACACATCAAAAATATTATTGTTATATATTAAATATTTGATTTAAAAAAATATTTCTTTCTTTCTCCTTTTTTCTTCACAGGGAGACGGCTGATTTCCAGTTACTTATTGCCCCCAGAAGTGAGGTGACAGGCGACTCTTTAGGACATCGTATGAATATCTATGGAAATCCTGATTTGTCTCTGCAATATTCTTTGTGGTGCCTGGTGATGATGTGTGTTTTGTCCCATGGAGGAGAACCCTCCTTCTGCCAATATTGCACTAAGGGTCAGGAGCCTGTAGGTACGGGCGCTTGATGCTCGGTGCCCTGTTGTTGGGGGTTGGCGTGTGAAATATCATGCCGGCCACTGATACAGGACTTGAATAGGCAGAGTATTTTATGGGTGAGTTATGTATGAGTTGGACTGCCATCATTGTGTGTTTGGGTACCGGGTACGGTTTCCCACACTTAAGATGGCGGTCCTAGTCTTGTGTGTGGCACTGCGCAGACTCGGGAAATATCGGGACGTCAGGATTGTAATAACGTTTGTGCGTATCTCTCAGTAGCGGGTGATGTCATGTCGCACGCTCTGTCTGACATGCGCAGTGTTGTACTCTCCGGACGCCGGCATGTACGGCATTGAATGATCGTCCTGAGGTGGCTGTGAAACTTCCGGATAGGGGTATGTGTCTGGAATATCGTCATCTCCCTGTGACGATTGGAATTATTAACTGATTATGCACCAGCACTTTGCTTAACGGATGGACTTTTTATGGAATCACTTATGAATTAATTTGAATCATGTTTGTACTACACGTATCTTTGAAATTGTATATTGCACATATAAATTTTTGTATCAACTATTTGATGTCACTTTGTGGAGTGTGTTACATGATTGACTCAATGACACATATGCGAAGGGTTAATGAACTTGGATGATGCTTGATTATGATGTCACTATTCACTGACTATATAATGCTTGTATGCACTGCACAGTTTGCTTGAGAAAGGCTCCGATACAGGAGCTGAAACGTTGCCATGCCTTCTGGGTGAATAAAGAAACACTTTTGCTTTTTATCAATTTTTGGAGTGCTGCTCTATTTTTATTACTACATTATTTGTGGATTGGTTTGTCCTCTCAACAGCTTTGCACCCAGTCATTTGCAGGTGGTGCTGCCTCATTTTTGCATATATATATATATATATATATATATATATATACAAACCGGATTTGGCGCATCATAAAGAGGAAGGTGCAACAAAGAAGGCCCAAGACGATTGAACAGTTAGAGGCCTGTATTAGACAAGAATGGGAGAGCATTCCTATTTCTAAACTTGAGAAACTGGTCTCCTTGGTCCCCAGACATCTGTTGAGTTTTGTAAGAAGAAGGGGAGATGCCACACAGTGGTGAAAATGGCCTTGTCCCAACTTTTTTGGGATTTGTTGACACCATGAAATTCTGAATCAACATATTTTTCCCTTAAAATGGTACATTTTCTCAGTTTAAACTTTTGTTCCGTGATTTATGTTCTATTCTGAATAAAATATTAGAAGTTGGCACCTCCACATAATTGCATTCAGTTTTTATTCACAATTTGCATAGTGTCCCAACTTTTTTGGAATCCGGTTTGCACACACACACACATACTGTGTGTATATATATAGCACTCCAGCTTCTTGTGAATAGTGAACCCTCTTTATTTACCCATTAGCGACGTTTCAACTGCTCATTGCAGTCTTTTTCAAGCAATGCTTGTTCACTATTCACAAGAAGCTGGAGTGCTGCCTCATCTTTTGGATCTATGGAATTATGATCGCCTAGCCAGCGGTTTCTGTGGTATTTTGCATCCAAAGTTTTTTGTTGTGCGGCTGTTTTTCTTTGGACATTATATATATAATCTTTCATCTTTTATCCATCATGTGCAGGGCATATTCAGGCATATGTGCAGTAAGTCTGCTTTTCTTTCAAATTTCTTCTTCTGTAGATCGAGAGGTAGCTGCTGAAGGAATTTGTAAAAAACTGGGCTAGAATGTGTTTCTCCTACAATAAAACTACATTTTCCTGCTCTGGGGAATGATATCACAGCACTAAGTGTGTCGGGAGCTTCCTGTGAGGCTGGCTAGTGGCGTCTACTTCAGGGGAGTCAGCTTATTGGGTCTCTTTAATAAGCAGAAGCAAAAGCAAATGCTGCTTCCAATAAAAAATACTAGTATATTTGAAAAAACTTTGTCATTTTTTTCTCTCTAATATTAGTTCAAAACAATTATTTTTTTTAAGAAGTAAAAATTATTTGTTCATACAGAGATATTTCAAGTATTATGAGTAGTGTTGAGCGAACCCGAACTGTATAGTTCGGGTTGGTACCGAATTATGGGGTGTTCATGACACGTTCCCGAACCTGAACATTTAAAAAAAGTTTGGGTTTGGGTCCGTTGTTCAGCAAATTATTCCCGCTTTCTGAAGGGCTGCACAGCAGCCAATCAGCTAGCGTTTTACTTCTTGCCCTAAGAAGCCATCCAAGCCATGCCTACTAATGGCATGGCTGTGATTGGCTGAGTACAGCATGTGACCCAGCCTCTTTATAAGCTGGTGCTGCGATAAGTGACAGAATAGGGCAGAAATCGGAAGAACCTGTGCAACTTTAATCCACAAGATACAGCACATAGAGAGGGAGGGAGCCTCAGCAATCCAACATTTGTGTACCCAGCCATTGCCAGGGAGATGTTTTTTGTAATTCATCTGCTAAGGTGGGGGTTGGCTGCCATTTTAGGCACTGCAGCATACTGCATGTTTGCCAGCCTGCCAGGGACATCAGCCTAATCCTATTTTGTAGCTCAGTGAAGGAAAAAAAAAATAAAATTCTGGCTGTTCAAGTCCCCTATATTGCCTTGTGTATTTTTAAGGGGTGACATAGTCCATTTGTCTAGCCTGGGCTCTGTGGTGCCACAGAGCACTTTTGTATACTTTGCACTAAACCGTATATTCCTTTCCAGCTACCAAATAGTGCATCAGTGTATTTTAGTAAAAAAAAAAGTGGTCATGCTGATCCACCAAACCTATTTTACATCGCCAAAACACATATTTGACATTTCAGCGGGGAAGTAGAGAATCCGTGTAATTTTGGGGGAAAAACTGTATTTCTTGTCCACAAAACAGTTCTGCATACATCGTCCAACGACATATTTTATATTTCTGCATGGAGATAATGCTTCTTTCTTTTTTATAGAAAAAAAAGTTATTCAAGGTCCACCAAACAGTCTGAAATACCCATTACAACCACCTATTTTACATTACTGCTGTGAAATACAGCATAAGTGTATTTTTTTGACAAAAGAGTGGTAATCCTGATCCACAGAGCATCTTGAAATACACCGGTTAAATACCGATTTCACATTACAGCTGAGAAATAGTGCATTATTCTTTTTTGTGTGAAAAAAAGAAATATTTTTGCTTCACAAAGCAGTTGTACATACACGGTATAAATATCTAATTTAAATTTACAGCAGTTAAAAACTGCATTTTGGAGTTTTATTGAAAAAAGCTGTTTTATAGGCCCAAAAAACAGTTGCACATCCGTCGTTTAAATAACTATTTCCAATTTATAACAGTCTAATACGGCATTTGTGAATTTTGGTTTTGGTGACCAAATCCGTGTTCTGGGTCCCCAAATCTGGTGTCCATACATAGTATAAATATCTACTGTTAATGCACAGCAGTTAAAAACTGCATTTTGGGGTTTTATTGAAAAAAAGCTGTATTTTAGGCCAAAAAAACTGTTGTGCATCCTTTGTTTAAATAATTATTTCCAATTTATAACAGTCTAATACGGCATTTGTGAATTTTGGTGACCAAATCCGTGTTCTGGGTCCCCAAATCTGGTGTCCATACATAGTATATTAATTTCAATTTACAGCAGGGAAATACTAATTTTCTGTATTTTATTACAAAAATACTTGTTCTTGTTCCACAAACCACTTGTGTATAACAGAGTAACAAAAAAAATATTTTACATTTCCGCATAGAAATTGAGAATCAGTGTATTTCGGGCACAAAAAACATTATTTTGGGTCCACAGAGCATTTTTATGACACGGGCACTGCCTTAGCGAACGTAATTGTCGACTAGTGGCAGGTAAATTGAGACCAGAGAGAGACCAATCTTTTAGCTTGGTAAGTGAACGCAAATAATGATTAGAACATCAAATAAGGGACGTGGGCATGGTCGTGGTGGTGTTCGTGGAGCTCCTGTTGCTGGTAGAGGACGTGGCTGTTCGGCGTCAACTACCGCTCCAAGTCAAACACTTTACTCTGGTGCGAGTAGGCGACAGAATCTGCAGTATTATTTGATAGGCCCAAATGCCGCTCTATGGATGGTGAAGCCAAAACATGTACTGGCGATAGTAGATTGGGTGGTTGACAGTGCCTCCAGTTCCTTCCCAGTATCTAACACCCAGTCCTCTGCAGAAAGCTCAGAGTTGGCACCTGCAGCCCATGCCCATCAGTCTTTGACCTCACACCCTTGCAAATCAGCCAAGCAGTCAGAGCCCCAAATCATGCAGGAAAGTCTCATGCTTTTTGATGACTCTGTTGGCAGGGTTTCCCCGGCCCATCCACCTAGCCCTGCCCCAGAAGAGGAAAACATTGAATGCATTGATGCTCAACCACTTTGTTGCAGGATGAGGACATGGGAATACCGCTACAAAACGTCTGTGATGATGACGAAACACAGGTGCCAACTGCTGTGGCTTTCTGCAATGTGCAGACCGACGAGGAGGGCAGGGGTCCTGAATGGGTGGAAGATGATGTGGAGGATGATGAAGTCCTAGATCCAGACTGGACTGAAGGTCGTGGTAGTGAGGTGTAAAAGCGCAGTGGCCGTTCCAGAGATAGTACGCCTGCTACTGTCCACCGCACCCAGGCACCGAGCACACCAAGGCCTGCTCCAAGGAGTTAATTGGCATGGCAGTTCTTAAACAATGTCCTGATGACAAGACACAAGTGGATTGCATGTTGTGCCATCAGAGCCGGAAGCGAGGCATAAACTTTCTCAACCTGAGCACAACCTGCATGACCAGGCATCTACATGCAAAGCATGAACTGCAGTGGAGTAAACACCTTAAAAACAAGGAACTCTCTCATGCTCCTCCTGCTCCCTCTTCTGCTGATGGCTCGGCCTCTCCCTCCACCTCTGGCGTCACCGTGGTACCTGGTGTCCATCAAACAGAGGATATTCCACCAACACCACCACATATGACACCATTACCAACCATCTCCACCGTGTCACACTGCAGCATTCACCTGTCCATCTCCCAAACACTGGAGAGAAGGAGGAAATGGCGGATGTCCTTCCTCGACCGAGGATCGCAGGGCATTATTCGTTGCCTCCTGTTGCTTCCTCCTCCTACTCCGCATCATCCTTCTCCTACTCCTCTTCTACCACCCCCACATCCGGTCATCGAAAGAACCTCACCCCCAACTTCAGCACAGCCTGGGGTACAGGTCAGCAGGCGATTTTAAAACTCATGTGTTTTGGTGACAAACCCCACACCGCACAGGAGCTTTGGAGGGGCATAAAACAGCAGACTGATGAGTTGTTGCTGCCGCTGAGCCTCAAGCCCGGCCTGGTGGCGTGCGATAATTGGCGAAATCTCGTCGAAGCTCTGGGACTAGCCGGTTTGACGCACATCACTTGCGTCAAACCGACATGTCAGAGCTGCTGCTAAAAGTGCGGTCCATATGTGTGCGCTTTCGGCGTTCTCACCCTTCTGCTGCTCGCCTATCTGTGCTGCAGCATCACTTCGGCCTTCCTGCTCACCGCCTCATATGCGACATGCCCACCAAGTGAAACTCCACCTTACATATGCTGGAGAGACTGTGCGAGCAGCAGCGGGCGATAGTGGAGTTTCAGATGCAGTATGCAAGGGTCAGTCGCTCTGCGGATCAGCACCACTTCACCACCAGTGACTGGGCCTGCATGCAAGACCTGTGTACCTTGTTGCGGTCTTTGGAGTACTCAACCAACATGGCCAGTGCTGATGACGCCGTTGTTAGCATTACAATACCCCTTCTATGTCTCCTTGAAAAAACATATTACGGCGATGATGGAAGAGGATGCGGCACAGGAGGAGGAGGACGAGGGGGCATTTCACAGGGTTTCAGGCCGGTCATACAGAAGTGGCTCAGAGGGTGGGTTCCTGCACCAGCAGAGGCCAGGTACACATGTGGACAGCCTGGGAACACTTCTGGAGGATGAGGAGGAGGAGGATGAGGAAGAGGAGGAGGAACCGGTTTCACTGCAGGGTGGCACCCTACGCAGCTCAGGGCCATCACTGGAGCATGGCTGGGGGGATATGGAGGACACAGACGATACACCACCTATAGAGGACAGCTTATCATTACTTCTGGCCAGCCTGGCACACATGAGCGACTACATGCTGCAGTGCCTGCTCAACAACAGCAGAGTTGCCCACATTTTAACTTGTGTTGACTATTGGGTTGTCACCCTGCTGGATCCCCTGTACAAGGACAACTTGCCCACCTTAATTCCCGCAGTGGAGCGTGATAGGAAGATGCGTGACTACTAGCGCATGCTGGTAGACGCGCTCCTGAGGGAATTCCCAACTGACACGGGGGGACAAGTGGAAGCACAAGGCTAAGGCAGAGGCGGAGAAGGAGGAAGAAGAGGTTGCCATGCAGCTGTGTCACAGCCAGCTCCTCAGACAGCAGGGTTAGCATGGCCGAGCTGTGGAAAAGTTTTGCTACCATGCCACAGCAAACTGCACCTCCAGCTGATAGGGAATGTGTTAGCAGGAGGCAGCATTTCAACAACATGGTGGAACAGTACGTGTGCACACGCCTCCACATACTGACTGATGGTTCTGCCGCATTCAACTTCTGGGTCTCCAAATTGTCCACATTGTCAGAGCTTGCCCTTTATGCCTTGGAGGTGCTGGCCTGCCCTGCGGCCAGTGTATTGTCTGAACGTGTATTTAGCACGGTAGGGGGCATCATTACAGACAAAATCAGCCACCTGTACACAGCCAACGTGGACAAGCTCACATTCATTAAAATGAACCAGGCATGGATCCCACAGGACTTGTCCGTATCTTGTGCAGAGTAGACATTTATAACTGCCTCGCCCTCAACCATACATTCTTGTACTCCAGGGCACTTATTATTGAATCCTCTTTTTTTAATTGTACCAGTATTTTGGGGGCAACTCCAAGTTGAATGAACCTCTCCTGTGTTTGGGTGTCAGGGGCCTAAAATTTTGTTAATCGCCTGCTGCTTTGGCGGGTGACATCAAGCTTAATTTTCTGCTGTGGGACCTCTCTCCTCTGTCTGGCTGCTGGGGCCTAAATGATTAAAAGTGGCCTTTTCTATTGCTGGGTGACATGAAGACTGATTTTCTGTATGGGACCTCTCTCCTCTGTCTGGGTGCCAGGGGCCACATTTCAGATAATGACCTGTTGCTTTGGTGGGTGACATTATCTGTAAATTACCTCTACATTGTCTGGTTGTCAGAGGCCTATATTTCGTTTCATTGCTTGCTGCATTGGTGGGAGATATTAAACTCTTTATACTGTCAAATGACCGCCCCATTGTCTGGTTGTCAGGGGCCTATATTTCGTTTCATCGCTTGATGCATTGGTGGGAGACATTATCCTCTTCTTACTGTCAAATGACCTCTACATTGTCTGGTTGTCAGGGGCCTATATTTCGTTTCATAGCTTGCTGTATTGGAGGGAGACATTATCCTCTTTTTACTGTCAAATGACCTCTACATTGTCTGGTTGTCAGGGGCCTATATTTCGTTTCATCGCTTGCTGCATTGGTAGAAGACATTATTCTCTTTTTACTGTCAAATGACCGCCCCATTGTCTGGTTGTCAGGGGCCTATATTTTGTTTAATCGCTTGCTGCATTGGTGGGAGACATTATCCTCTTTATGCTGTCAAATGACCTCTACATTGTCTGGTTGTCAGGGGCCTATATTTTGTTTCATCGCTTGCTTCAGTGGTGGGAGACATTATCCTCTTTATGCTGTCAAATGGCCTCTACATTGTTTGGTTGTCAGGGGCCTACATTTCGTTTCGTCGCTTGCTGCATTGGTGGGAGACAAAAACGTCTCTTCAAATGACCTCTGCTCTGTCTGGGTGTCAGGGGCCTACATAAATGATAATGGCCTGTTCCATTGCAGGTTGACCTGAGGCCTGTGTTGCTTTTACGGGACCACTCTCCTCTTTGCGGGTGCTATGGTCCTGAATTAGTGAATGAGGCCTGTGGCACTACTGGGTGAAATCAATACTGTTTTGGCATGATTGTAACTCTCCTCTTTATGGGTGACATGGGTCTGAATCTGTGAATGAGGCCTGTGGCATTGCTGGGTGAAATCAATACTGTCTTGGTATGATTTTAACTCTCCTCTTTGTGGGTCCCGTGGGCCTGAATGTTTGAATGAGGCCTGTGGCCCTGCAGGCAGACATGATTTCTTCTTGTCTGTGATGACAACTTCAACTCCCATGTATGGTTGCCATTGGCCTAAGTCTGTGAGTGAGGCCTGTGACACTGCTGGCAGACATGAATCCTTTTAGTCTGTGATGAGAACTTCAACTCCCATAGCATTCCCACCTGACGCCACTCCAACCTCCTATTCCACCTCCTCCTCCAAGTTGCCAATTGATATTGGTTAATTTTTATTTATTTTATTTTAAGTCATTTCCCTATCCACATTTGTTTGCAGGGGATTTACCTACATTGTGATGCCTTTTGCGGCCCTCTAGCCCTTTCCAGGGCTATTTTACAGCTTTTTTAGTGCCCAAAAGTTTGGGTCCCCATTGACTTCAATGGGGTTCGGGTCCAGGGTCAAGTTTAGGTCGAGTTCGGATCCTGAACCCGAACATTTTAGTGAGGTTTGGCCAAACTTCTCGAACCCGAACATCCAGGTGTTCGCTCAACTCTAATTATGACTCTACAATAAAGTTTTGTATAAGACTTAGCATAAGGAAAAATTTCTGAATCCTTAAGCTCCTGTTAGACTGGGCCACTTTTAGGCCGATTATCAGGAAAGATGGTTCCTATGATAATTAGCCCATATAATTGTGCTGTCAATCAGCCAATAAAGTAAATGTTTGTTTCTCATCTGATTTGCATGTTTCATTTAGAATGAAATAGGCATGATTATTGGCAATATATCTCTCTGGCATTGTGTCTGACCTGAGTAGAAACCAGTTCATAGGAGCAAAACCAGAAGATGAAATTGAGTTAATCGAGCAAAAGATCAGGGCTGAAAGAGTTCATGCAACACAATAATCCAAGCAAACAAGCTCAAAGGCAAGTGGCAGAAGACAGTTTAGGTGTTGAACTGAGTGTGGTCAAGTAAGATAGTAGAGACAGTAAGCACTGACATCAGAACTGAATTTGAAACATGGCATCCTGTCAGTGATCAATAGCATTTGGATAACTTCATAATCAATAGTAACAAGAGTCTGGGGGTCTTTAGTGATGCTGAGAAATTAGGGTAGATATACTAATCATGTCTAAATATAGACAGTGTAAAGTAATACAGGCTGTCTATAGATCCACCAGATCGTATACATTTATATTGTTTATAACTGCAGATTGACATTATAATACATTGTTACTGTCAAGATAGATATTAGCTTTTCAAGAGAAAAACAGAGCTGATACAATATAAGGATAAGCTTAAAATGTAACTGTAGTTTAAAACTATTTTTGATATCTCATAGTGACATATCAAATGTTTTGATTGATCTATGTGCTGTGACTCCCACTTATTGCTAAAATGAGGGGATCGAAGTACTCACACAGAATGCTGACTATACTCGCCAGGGCAGGACTGGACTACCGGGATACCGGGAAAATTCCCATTAGGCCAGTAGCCCTGACTACCAAAGGCTAGAGATGGCCCGAACTATTCGCCAGTGAACATAGCTTGCTTGCGTCCGCCGCGGCGGGCAAACATATTCAATGTTCGCGTTCGCCCTTATACTTTATCATTGAGCAAACTTTAACCCTGTACCTCACAGTCAGCAGACACATTCCAGCCAATCAGCATACCCTCCCTCCCAGACCCTCCCACCTCCTGTCGAAACGCAAGGACAGCATCCATCTTAGATTCATTCTGAAGCTGCAGTGTTAGTAATTGTAAATCTCAATGCGATTAATATAACATGTATTATTCGCATTGCGATTACTAATTAGATCTGAGTTCCTAATGGTTGTATTGCTAGAATATAATGAAGATAACGAATATAGCACTATATTCTCAATCTTCGTTATATTCTAGCAATACAACAACCATTAGGAACTCAGATCTAAGTTTAATTCGCAATGCGATTAATATAACCTGCATTAATCGCATTGCGAATTCAACTTACAGATGAGTTCCTAATGGTTGATGTATTGCTAGAATATACGTTATATTCTAATAATACAACCATTAGGAACTCAGCTCTAAGTTGTAATCGCAATGCGAATAATACTTACAATTATTAATCGCTTTGCGAATCCATTTGATGCCTCTATTTGATTGTATATGACGGTTGACTATGACTACCACCAACGTTCTGCTGCCTCCAAAGCAAGATATCTGAACCCCCGAGGGGCCAATGCATCTGCGTTTTTATAATTTTTTCATTTTTTATTTTATTTTTTTGTGTATTTTGCCACATTTGGTTGCATATTTACATTTGGTATAGGCAAATATGGTAGTCTAGATCATGTGTCTATACCAAAACCTAGGATCATTGTTTGACAGCATATCTTCTAAGCCATTTAGCTGAATATAGATTTGGGCAGAGTAATTATCTAGACCTGTGTTTCCCAACCAGTGTGCCTCCAGCTGTTGTGAAACTACAACTCCCATCATGCCTGCACGGGCATGCTGGGAGTTGTAGTTTTGCAAAAGCTGGAGGCACACTGGTTGGGAACCACTGAATTCTAGACTACCATATTTGCCTATACCAAAATGTAAATATGCAACCAAATGTGGCAAAATACACAAAAAAATAAAATAAAAAATGAAAAAATTATAAAAACGCAGATGCATTGGCCCCTCGGGGGTTCAGATATCTTGCTTTGGAGGCAGCAGAACGTTGGTGGTAGTTATAGTCAACCGTCATATACAATCAAATAGAGGCAACAAATGGATTCGCAAAGCAATTAATAATTGTAAGTATTATTCGCATTGTGATTACAACTTAGAGCTGAGTTCCTAATGGTTGTATTGCTAGAATTATAACGAAGATTGAGAATTCAATCTTCGTTATATTCTAGCAATACAACCATTAGGAACCCAGCTCTAATTTGAATTTCGCAATGCGATAATTGCAGGTTATATTAATCCTATTGCAAATTCAGCTTAGAGCTGGTTTCCTAATGGTTGTATTGCTAGAATTATAAAACGAAAATTGAGAATATAGCGCTGAATTCACAATCTTCGTTATATTCTAGCAATACAACCATTAGGAACCCAGCTCTAAGTTGAATTTGCAAATAAGATGTCCTGAACTATTCACCAGCGAACAGTTCCCGGCGAACATAGCTTGTGCGCGTTCGTCGCGGCGGGCGAACATATGCGATGTTCGGTCTACCCCCTATTCGTCATCATTGAGTAAACTTTGACCCTGTACCTCACAGTCATCAGACACATTCCAGCCAATCAGCAGCATACCCTCCCTCCCAGACCCTCCCATCTCCTGGACAGCATCCATTTTAGATTCATTCGGAAGCTGCAGTCTTAGTGAGAGGAGGGACAGTGTAGCTGCTGCTGATTTATTAGGGAAATCGATAGCTAGGCTAGTGTATTCAGTGTCCACTCCAGTCCTGAAAAACTCATCAGATCTCTGTTGTACGGACAGCGTCCTGAGAGCACCCCAAAAAAACCCTTTTTAGGGCTAGCACATCAGTCTCCCTCCCAGACTCTCCCACCTCCTATCAAAAAGCAAGGGCGGCATCCATCTTAGATTCATTCTGAAGCTGCAGTTTTAGTAGTTGTAATCGCAATGCGATTAATACAGGTTATATTAATCACATTGCAAATTCAACTTAGAGCTGGGTTCCTAATGGTTGTATTGCTAGAATATAACGAAGATTGAGAATATAGCGCTATATTCTTAATCTTCGTTATATTCTAGCAATACAACCATTAGGAACTCAGATCTAAGTTGTAATCCCAATGCGTTTAATATAGGTTATATTAATGACATTTCGATTAAAACCTAGAACTGGGTTCTAATGGTTGTATTGCTAGAAGTGCTAGAAGCTGATATGGGGGTGATAAGAGGCAAAATGGTGGCTAATGAGGCATATGGGGGCTAATGAGAGGCATATGGGGCTAATGAGGCATATGGGGGCTAATGAGAGGCATAATGGGGGCTAATGAGACATAAGGGCTTATAATGAGGGCTAATGGGGCACAAGGGCTTATAATGGGGGCTAATGAGGCATAAAGGGCTGATATGGGGGCTAATAAGGGATAAGGGCTGTTATGGGGGCTAATGAGGTATAAGGGCTGTTATAGGGGCTAATGAGGCATAAAGGCTGATATGGGGCTAATGAGAGGAATGGGGACTGATATGGGGGTGATGATAGGCATAATGAGGGCTAATGAGAGGCATAATAACAGTGTCATCCACAGATCCCCATAACAGTGTCATACATAGATCCCCATAACAGTGTGTCCTCCACAGATCCCCCATAAGAGTGTCCTCCACAGATCCCCCATAACAGTGTGTCCTCCACAGATCCCCCATAGCAGTGTGTCTTTTGAAGATCCCCCATAGCAGTGTGTAATCCACAGATCCCCCATAACAGTGTCATCCACAGATCCCCCATAACAGTGTGTCACCCACACGTCCCCCATAACAGCGCGCCTGCGCACTGAGGAGAGACAGAAAGGAAGGGAAAGAATCTGTGGAAGCAAGCAGAGGACGGCACAGCAGATGACTGAATAGCTTCTTTTGTGAGTAAATTGTTTTATTATAAATGTATACCTGCATAGTTTTGCAACAGCTGGAGGCATCCTGTTTGGGAAAAGCTGGTTTACTGTGATAATATAAACAATGGGGGTACTACAAAAGAGCTATTGTGGGGCAAAGTTCATATTCGTGTTTACACACGTGTTTTAAACATAATGTTTTCCCCTTTTATAAACAAGTAAATAATGACACAATGCTGTGGGGCAGGTATGCAACTTTCTCCAGGGCTGGTTTTTATCCCCAGTCCGGCCCTAATCCTATCTGCTGAAAGTGAGCTCAGCAGAGAAGAGAGACAGCACTTTATGCAAGTGAGGGTTGGACCCTCACTGATCAGAATTGTTAATATCATATCAAAAGTATTTTAAAAGTACAGTTACAGTTTGAAAGTCTTTCTTTTGTGCCCAAGGATGCAAGGAAGAAAAAAATAAGAACAAAAACACATAACATAATATTTAAGTAAAACATTTTTGTATTGTCAGTATCTAGTTCTGCAAATATTGCACTAGACATTGAAAAATTATGTGTAACAAAATAATTGAATACCGTAGTTGTAAGCTGTACCCAGTCACAATTCTGAATAACAAAGGTTTATGTGAAATTGCTTTCTGATATGTACTAATTGCTTCACATACAATAAGACGAAAAACACATTAAACTCTTATTACATGGTCAATTGATTAGCATACCTAGATAAATCATCCAACATTTTCATTTGTTTACTAATCAGAAAGCAGCATTTCATTACAAGATTTTCAATTAAAAGTGTAACTGTAATGTGAAGAGATAAATTGTGTTAATCATGTTGAGAATGTTTGCCCTAATGAGGTTATATATTTTAACAACTTCGCTGGGACAATTTCATATCTCTCCCTGCTTTTAAAGTACCAAAAATTATAAACCATATTGTACTTCTTTTGAATAGCTTTTCCGTCTTTTGTACCAAACAATTGTTTTCTTTATTTTTTTATTTTTACTTTTAGATTCATGTCTAGTACCTTATGACCTGGTAATAATTCTATTTATAAATATGAGTCATGTATTTAATTAGTCAGAATATTTTGCAATTATATTTAGTAGTTTGCTTAACTACATGCATGCTTTGTAGTTGTCATATTATATGCTTAGGTAACAAACAAAATACAACTCTTTTAAATAAAGATAAGTATTTCCTGAGCATTTGGCAACATGACACAGTTGAGCTATGCCCACTGTGGCTTAAACCCGTTGGCCATACAAAACGTAATGATATTCAATTAACTTTTTAGAAACTGATTAATTAGTTTGTTGTGTGTATTATCTTGTGGCTGTTAGCAAGTAGTGTTAAATACACAATCAGTTCTAATAAGCTAATTGAATGCTACTGTGGCTTGTATAGCAAACAAGTTCTCACCACACAGTGGGCACATTACATCTGCATGCATCCGATGGTACCTGCATGCAAAATTTACAGATCACTAATCTTCAAATAGATAAATGATGGTGGGCACTACGGTAGTTTGATAGTTCTATATCACAAAAAAATGGAGCTCAAGTCCTTACAGTTCATTCACATACTTTAAATATGTTGCAGAAATGTATGCTACTGAAAATCCCTTCCAGGTGAAAAGGACAGTGACATAAATTTCCACAATGAATCTGCCAAGTGTGAACATACCATACAATTAGCATTAATCTGCGAACACGTATGAATTCTGGTTAGAAGGTAACTTTAGAGCCCCACATAATGGGGGGAACTTTGAGAAATATTTTTTTTTTAGCATATAATATTAGGATTTAGGTGGTTGGAGAGTAGGAGAAGCAGATGGTCTTTATTTTTCTTTTAATTTTTGCTTTTTTTGACTTTACTTTGTTTCTTTTTTTATGGTTCTGAATCTGTATGTTTATATATATATATATATATATATATATATAATTTGCTGCGCCAAATTTAGAGTAGGACCCACTCTGAGAGGCAACCTTGGCGCAGTGAGTGGGCTTATGCCTTTTGATCAAAATGTACACTAATGCCTCTTTCATAGTATAGGGGGCAGTACAGTAAATATTGTGCCGAGAGGCGATATTAATTTTGCTGAAAAGCTGTTACAAATCAGAAGCTGAGCTTGTGGATGTGCGATTCTACCCATTTCTCTTTCTCCGTTTTGTTCATATATATAATTTTAGATTTAGCTTAAAAATTGAAGAACACATGTTGGACTAATCTAAATAAAATAAAATATATTATAAAATAAGTACACTTTAAGTTAAGGTTCCATTTTTTTTTAAATTATGTACAGGAAATTTTCCTAAAAATTCCTATTTGTTTATAGTGCAAACAAAAAATACAGTAGTTCATATTGCAATATAACATTTCTCTATCAGGTCAAGCGAAAAAAAAGTTTAAGGGTTCAGAAGTCCACATTGATTCTTTTGATTTCCTTTAAAGTGTAACTGCCATTCTATTTTTTATTTTTGTCATTTGTAGGGGCAGTGATATTAACCATGTTTGTAATATACTTGAATTAATCATACATTTTCTATTAGAAAAAAAGTTGCCCATTTTGAGTCTTAGCAACGCTCCTCTGTCTTCTGATTACATAACAGTGGAGACTTGCTCAACATTGACTGTGTTATGTAAACCGAAGATGGAGGAGCATTGCTATGGCTTAAAATGGTCCACTTTAGAGCAATTTTTCTAATAGAAATATATATTTTCAGTAATTAAAGTATATTACAAAAATGATACGAAAAAGAGAAAAAATAGAAAAAATAATTAGATCGCACATCCACAAACTTAGCTTTGATCTATAACTGCTTCTCAGCACAATTAAATTCGCTTCTCAGTGCAATATTTAGTGTAGGGCCCCCTATACTGAAGGCTATACAAGAGGCATTAGTGTACATATTGATATTTTGTACATATTGATATTGATATTACAAAAATGGTCCGTATCACTGCCCCTGTACACTACACAAATAAAAATAGAATGGCAGTTACACTTTAAGTACACAAAACTGTGTTATGTGCTGGTGAAAAAACATGAGCAGTAGTTGAGTTCTTCAATCTGGATCCTTTTGTACACAGGTTGCAGTGTAATTTCTGCTTTCAGGACAACTAATAAGGATCTGTGCACTATAATCATACTGCCACATGTTCACTTTTTTATGCACTTTCATAAAAGGAGAGAAAGTATTAAGGACATATACTACTACAACTATTTTTGTTTTTTGTTTTTTTTGATTCTCCTGGTTTGTCTTCAAAGTCTGCATCAAAAAAATGTAGAAATGGCAGGAACCTAAGTTGCCTGCTCTCACAAGCACTTCACTAGGTTCTAAGATGAAATTAAAAGAACAGCAAGGGAAAAATAACAATAACAAGTAATAGCAATATCTATGCAAAGGAGCTAAACTAAAATGGTTCCAATTTAAAAAAAAAAAAAAAAAGTTTTGTCTGATCTAACAAAGAAATATAATGTTTAATAATAGTACAATGCCTTTATTTAGGGATTATTAAATAAATATTATTATGTATTATTTGTGTTTATGCAGTAATGAAATAAAAATACAAACTTTTTTATTCATAAACTCTAATTTTCTTCTGCTTGCAAATATCTTTTAGATCTCTGTGCTAATTATGTTATGTGTTATGCTAATACAATAAACCATTGCCATATCTGATTATTATACCCAATTACAAATCTGTAACTGTTTTATTAAGGTTTTCATTATCTTTTTAACATCACAAAAGAAACTACAATCACCCAGAGGTAACAGAATGCAATAAAAACATAATTTTCAGATGTTCTGCCTAGACAATCTACTCAGGTATGCATAGATTTTTACCAGAATAACAAATATAATATTCAAATATCGAATTGAGCAGACTGATTCCACTAACTTTGTTGATATTATCAATTAGAAAGAGTTCACCCATGAACCTAAAAGGTAAAGCAGGAATATAAAACGTAATAAGGATGACAAAAATCCACTTTATAGTTACTTTAAAATCAAGATACAGTAAATCAGTTATAGGATTCTATTCCCATTTGTCCTTTTACATTGGGTTCATCCAGAGTTTAAATGATAGTGAAAGATTGTGAAACAAATATTTGAAAGGAGATCTACAGCTTTAGAGTTAAGCATTAATTTTAAAGAACACCAACATCGAGAGGGGTTGTCAGGTATTTATCATTTTTATTTTAACCTCTTATTCTTGAGAATAAGGGGGATTTACAAAATATTTATTATGTAATTAAAGACAATTTTATGACTGCATTTTGTCCTTATTTAGTTATTTTGTTAGCAGTTTATTTGAAATGAAAGGAGAAAAAGACAATATTTTTTTTTTAAACACAACAAACGTGTGAGTAATATGCATTGGATTATTTATTTTCCCATAAAAAGTATAATAAATAATCACTAGAGATGAGTGAATTAAATCCCACAAAGTGGAATTCGTTACGAATTTCAGGATAAATTCGATACGCCACAAAGCCGAAATTCCTCGTGCCTCGTGTTAGCGAATCGATTTAATGTGAAATAGTGTAAAAACAAAAAAAATCATACTTATCTCCTCCATTTGCTCGAGACAGGCCGTCAGCCACCATGTTGATTGAAAATCTCGGCCGAAAGCCCGTTTGTGGTGAAATATGATGTCACCACGCCGGCCGGCTTGATGATGTCATCTCGCACCATGTGAGATTTTGTGCCAGATCTTCTAACAAGATGGTGGTGGCTTGCCCGTCCCGAACAAATGGAGGCGGCAAATTTGATTAAATTTTTTTAATATTAATTTTACACTGTTTTTACACTCAGATGCCATGATCATGTATGAGCATAGCATCTGGGGGGTACAATAACAGGGGGTGAATCAGCCTGAATCCAACCTTTCAATAATTCGCTCATCTTTAATAATGATTACATATGAGCATTTTTTTAAAAAATTGTTTAGGGTTCGAGTCTAACAAATTGGCAAGAATATTTGATTCAGGTAGGAATAAATTCAACAAGAATCAACAGTGCTCGGATTGCTCTTAAAATTTGTATATGACATTCTGGGGTCTCCTAGCACTGTGTTAAACTACTTCCAAGCTCTTTAATGCCAAGACAGTCAGTAAAAACATGTTTTCCAGAGGTAGAAAAGAGCCTGTTTAAAAACACACTTCACTGTCGACTTTGCAGTACAAAAATCCCTTTTTTCGGGAAGGTGTCTGCTATTGTTTATATACACATGGTAGTATTGGAAGAAACAATGGCTTACACTTATATAGGGCTATTTTGTCTGCTTTTCACACTTTGTACACTGGTTGCTGGACAAGCAAGTATGCCAAAAAAACTTAGACAGTCCCAGCCACTGTTCTAATCTGCCTCCTGAGAAGTTCATGGGGTTAAGAAACAGTGTATGTGGTGGGAAAAGAGGTCACTCCAGGTGTAACTAATTCTGGTGGTTCAGGAGGTGCATACTGTTTGCTGATGTGTGACAGGTTAGTGCTGCACGTGAAAATAACTGTTCCAGTTAACTGAATTGGCTGTTGCTGGGGGCAACTGATATTTTTTGTAGAAGTAACACCTGCAGAGATGGCAGGAGGGTGGTGGCTCAGCAGGGGGAAGATATGTAAAATGGCAGAGTCCATTTTGCAGGATTCTGCCAAAATTGCTGGGAAAGAGGAACGTTTTAATATCTGAATTAGAAAAAACTGAATTCCAGTAAGATCATTTTAGATGAATGGACAGCTTCAGAAATCTTTGTAACAGATCAGCCACGTTTGCATGTACCCTAATGTCATAATACAATAATGGAGTCTATGAGAGAAGCAATCTGATTATTGCTTGTTCAAGGTTTCTAGAACTATTAAAAAGTGTAAAAGAAAGAAAGAAACTGTTTTCAAAATGATTAACAAAATAAAAAATATAAAAATTTTAATCACCAACCTTTCCTAAGGGTCCTTTCACACTTGCGTTCTGAGGATCCGGCAGGCACTTCCGTCCTGCCGGATCCGTCAGAACGCAAGTCACCTGAAGCATTAGAAGACTGATCAGGATCCTGATCAGTCTTCGAATTGCTTTCAGGTTACTATGGCAGCCAGGACGCTACTAGCGCCCTGGTTGCCATAGTAGGGGAGCGGGGAGCGGCATACTAGCATTCCGGCGGCTCCCGGGCGCTTGAATGACGCCAGAGCGCCTCATGCACATGAATCACGTGATCCATGCGATCACGTGATCCATGCACTGGGGCGCCCTGACGTCATCCTGAGCGCCCCGAGCCGCACGGAATGTAAGTATGCCGCTCCCGCTCCCTCGTTACATTTTACCATGGTAACCAGGACTTTAGCGCCCTGGCTGCCATGGTAACCAGTCAGAAAAGCTAAATGTCGGATCCGGCAATGCGCCGAAACGACGCTTAGCTTAAGGTCGATCCGGATTAATGCCTTTCAATGGGCATTAATTCCGGATCCGGCCTTGCGGCAAGTGTTCCGGATTTTTGGACGGAACAAAAAGCGCAGCATGCTGCGGTATTTGCTGCGTCCAAAAAACGTTCCGGTCCTGAACTGAAGTCATCCTGATGCATCCTGAATAGAGATGGCCCGAACTATCCGCCGGCGAACAGTTCCCGGCGAACATAGCTTGTTCGCGTTCGCCTCTGCCGGGCGAACATATGCGATGTTCGGTCCGCCCCCTATACATCATCATTGAGCAAACTTTGACCCTGTACCTCACAGTCAGCAGACAAATTCCAGCCAATCAGCAGCATACCCTCCCTCCCAGACCCTCCCACCTCCTGCACAGCATCCATTTTAGATTCATTCTGAAGCTGCAGTCTTAGTGAGAGGAAGGAGAGTGTAGTAGCTGCTGATTTAATTGGGAAATTGATAGCTAGGCTAGTGAATTATGTGTCCACTCCAGTCCTGAAAGACTCATCTGATCTCTGCTGTAAGGACAGCGTCCTGACAGCACCCCAAAAAGCCCTTTTTAGGGCTGCAACATTAGTCTGCTTTTTTTTTTCCTTTATATACATATTGCAGTTGCCTGGCCTGCCTGTGTGTGAGGAGCTGCAGGCCCACAGACTGTAGTGTGCCCACTGCCAGTGCCCACCCCTGTCATTCCGTGTGTTACAGGACTTTGCATCAAAAAAAGGCATTTAATTTTTAAACTTTAATCTAAGGTTAGTTGCCTGCCAGTGTGTGTCAGGCTGACTTCCACTGACTGTAGTGTGCCCACTGCCAGTGCCCACCACTCATACCGGCTGGCACAGGACTTTGCATAAAAAGGCATTTAATTTTTACACTTTAGTGTAATTTCAGCTGCTTGCCTGCTGCTAGTGTGTGTCAGGCCGACTTCAACTGACTGTAGTGTGCCCACTGCCAGTGCCCACCCCTGTCATCCCGTGTGGCACAGGACTTTGCTTAAAAAAAGGCACTTAATTTTTACACTTTAATCTAAGGTTAGTTGCCTGCCAGTGTGTGTCAGGCTGACTTCCACTGACTGTAGTGTGCCCACTGCCAGTGTCCACCCCTGTCATCCCGTGTGGCACAGGACTTTGCTTAAAAAAAGGCACTTAATTTTTACACTTTAATCTAAGGTTAGTTGCCTGCCAGTGTGTGTCAGGCTGACTTCCACTGACTGTAGTGTGCCCACTGCCAGTGTCCACCACTCATACCGGCTGGCACAGGACTTTGCAT